>JAMPIV010014014.1:0-83599 GCA_024509875.1 Oreohelix idahoensis | reverse complement strand
GTCAGCTCCCGCCAACTAAAATGGTATAATCCCTTAATTTTTAAAAATCCACTATAAGTTCGCCCCTGAAGTCAGATCGGGTAAGGGAGGGAATTAGTCTGGACAAAAAGTCCGAAACACACTCCTTAACTTAGTTCAAACGCCGTTCTGCCTCAGTACCCAGTGAATGTTATACACTCACCACTTTACCAGCATTTAGTATTACAATCAGCAGTTAACATATATCCCGACAAATCAACCTGTAACCAAAATGTATATTATTCAAAGATGCTGTGGAAAAAAAACTTATTAGTTTGTGTGGTCAGCACGCCCGTAAACAGATCGCTAGTCTAGGGGGTAATTATTAAAGATATAACAACTCACAAGACATCACACTCTTACTCTATATCAGAATATAGAATCTTAAGTTCAAAATCCAGATAGACGAGTCCACGTTTGTCGTACTCGTCTTCCTATTCTAAGTTCAAAGACCGGAAACGAGCCCTCATTTGTCGTAGATTTCCGATAGGAGAATTAAGACTAGGTTTGGTCCCTTCTGAATAGGTTTGAATAGGTGATAGACTCAGTGAGAGTTAGTGAAAGGTAATAGAATTTCCACACACGTGAGATGATAGATTTTGATATAGTGGCTGTCTCTGAAAGCGAAAAGAATTCTTCTCTCTCTCACCTATCTTCTACAACAGTTGTTACAGCGTCAGACAGACTACACCAATATACATATTACGTATATTTCTATCACTCACAGGCACGCACATACACGTGACGACAGGTAAACACACAGACGTGGGAAAACTATAACAATGATATATATATATTATCTAGAACGAGCTGACCAAACACGATTATTAAGTTCAAGAGCGATTTTAATATCAGGAAAAATCGGCTCACAACATCAAAGAAAATACATCAAGGAAAATACATATACACATAGTCACAAAACTTCAAGGAAATGTTGCAAGGATGATAGCCCCGTTATGGTGTTAACTCTAGGTTTAGCCCGGCCCCGTTAAGAGAACAGATGATGGCGCCCGAGTCACAGATACATAGGGTTTGAGTCTAAGAGTTTTTCTTTGTTTTATCTCGTAATTATATGCACAGAGTTTGAAAAAAAATCTGATTTAACCTAAGACAAAAACACAAGAACTCTAGCCTTAGCAACAAATTATGCAGATTGGAAAAAAAAAATTAGGACAGCAACAGGGTGTCAAAGATATAATAGTGAAAATATCACTCAGACCAGCGTACACTCATTCATTCCGCCATGGCTTCTCATTCAGGTACTCACGACTTTGCTCGCTGCCTCTTGGAACACACTGATTTTAGATCTTTACACAGACTCAAAAAAAAATGCAGTCTTCTGCCAAGAAGTCCCCAGTTCCAAAAGACGTATTTAACTCGGAGTCTCCGGGAACGACTACTTGGGTGTGCAAATTTGTTCAAATGTCTGATTAAGTCACCTAACAATTATTCCAGGCGCGGGAGTTAGCAGAGCACAGTGTCAATAGCGTAGGTTTCTAGAAATGATGAATGTCAGGTCGGTGCCTTCCCTCAGTATAGGATTCACTTTAGTCACACCACAGATTTGTCCACAAATAATATATATAGATAGTCGGGAAATGTTAGTTAATACTTGAAGTATTTCGCGCCACCAGGCAGAAAGATTACGTAGAGTTTTCTAGAAGAAATTTTAGATCTAGCTCCAAGGTCCAGTATTTATCATTACAGTCTTTGAAAACCCGTTATTGGGATATTAGTATTTCTGTCTAACTTGCACCGTCAGATCAGTGTTACTTGAGAAAACCCACGTGGTTCAAAATAAGGACTGTCTATTTCTTCACAAGTATGGAAACTACTACTAGGTGCTGGTAAAGTTAGGGTCACCCCAAAACTTTCACTGTGTGGAGGAAAAATAACACATATAATATAATAAACAGAATCTGTACTGGTTATGACTTACATTTAAACTTGCAAGCAGAGAGCTTTGCTTATCATTTAAACTTCCCGTGACGTAAGTTATAATTAAAAATCAGCAATCCTAATGAATTAGGAACACGTGCGTATTCCGTCACCATTCATGAGGCTCGATTCTAGAGTTTATACGTTAGTTTAGAAAAATACACTCGACTGAGTATTAGCAGTTAAATTAAATTCATAAATAGCTACAATTGCCGTTATAAGCTAGAAATTTAAATTTTATTCTGCTTTTCACTGAATGCTTCCCTAGAAAATATAATAGCCTACCACTTTATTTCTCCTCAGCGCTAATAAATAGATTAAAATGAATTAAGCGATTAAACACTTTAACACTCACAAAATCTATATATATCTATCATATTAATTACCTCAACCACAGAATTACAGGTAGTCGCACAACTTAAGAATAAAAATGCTGAAAATATTTCTGGAAGTCTAGAAGTTCGACAAATTGCCGAAACAAACTGAGATCTTCGCTAACAGCTATTCTGTTTACGAGCAACCTATCACTGTGAGTCTATGAGCGAGAATGAAATTAAAGTTTCAAACTTGGCCAATATCTTAAAATCAGACAAAGGGCCCAAACTTATTTCGCCAAGCGAAATTATCTCCCCTACTCCCAACATTTACGTCCGCTTAACGCGTGTCGTAACTGTCACCTACTGACCACGATGTACGCGTGTCAGTTTCAAATCCCAGACAGCCTGACTCCATTGCAGGGCAGTTTTCACACTACAGCTGACCATGGCCCAAGTGAGCGCCGTGTCAGTTTGGGATTTTCCAGACAAATGTCTGGATACTGACCGGTGCAGATGTAAAGTATCACACCTCACCGGGACTAATGCCGAGAAGAAGCTCGCGCGCTCGGTGAGAATGTAGACGATTTGCTACGTCCTATGTTCCGCGAACCGACTTATCACGCCTTCTGACGCCCTGCAGCCCTGACATCTACGTAATATCGTCCTAGCGCGATTCTCAGTTTTAGAGAAAGGAAAACAGGTAAAGTTTGCGAATTATATGAAAATAATATTCGCAAAACGAATGGATGAAAAATATACAGGAAAAATGAAATACAGAGATAATAAAAGAGAGAATTTGGGTGAACGAATAGGAAGAAGATGTAGGAAATTAAATGAATATAAACCCTACGTGACAGTGTTTTAATTTGAAACAGTTAAGAGTGTTTTAATTTGAAACAGTTAAGAGTGTTTTAATGTGAAACAGTTAAGAGTGTTTTAATTTGAAACAGTTAAGAGTGTTTTAATGTGAAACAGTTAAGAGTGTTTTAATTTGAAACAGTTAAGAGTGTTTTAATGTGAAACAGTTAAGAGTGTTTAAATTTGAAACAGTTAAGAGTGTTTTAATTTGAAACAGTTAAGAGTGTTTTAATTTGAAACAGTTAAGAGAGTTTTAATTTGAAACAGTTAAGAGTGTTTTAATTTGAAACAGTTAAGAGTGTTTTAATTTGAAACAATTAAGAGTGTTTTAATTTGAAACAGTTAAGAGTGTTTTAATTTGAAAACACTTTGATAATTATATTTTCGTAGCACAGAAATGTAAAGGTAATCCCATAGGACATACTGTCCTAGGGGAGTGAAATATTAGAGACTTCACTATACTAGATCCAGCATCGAGAGGTGGGGTGAACATTTCCCGTCCTCATTGCCTTTTACTTCCCTGACAGTTCCCTTCCTCATTGCCTTTTACTTCCCTAACTCAAATGCAAAGTCAGGTACACATTTACAGCTGGGTAGACGGAAGCTCGCCCAATGGGCTGATCACCCGTTGGCTTGTCACACCGATTACGGAAACAACGGCAGATGGATCTATTTGTTGTTGCCCTAAAGACGCCGCTAGGCGTGATGGGAAACTACAACAGAGAAAATCAATCTGCTGTTGCCCTTAAGACGCCACAAGGCGTGATGGCCTCTGACTGCTTGGTCGGTCTTTGGCTAAGGACGGAAGAAGAAGAAGACGGAAGCTCGCCGATACCGAGAATCGAATCCGGCACCTGTGCTAGCGACAGACCAGCGCTTTAACCACTGTGTCAATCGGGCGCTCAAATGTAAAAAAAATGTCAAAAATGACATTAATGTCTATTTTTTTACCCTGATGACAAAAATATTTATTTCGTTCGTTCGTTCATTCACCACAAGAACACATACATGTTTTGGTGTGAGTTTTTTTATAAAAGGGGACCAGATGCAGTGGTGGCCCATGATCCATGAGGAGCAGAAATGGAAATAATGATAATGATGATGACGATGATTATGATGACGATGATGAGGATGATGATGATGAAAAGTTAATTTAATCATGTCAATATTCCATACAGAAACACAGCTTTAAATTGTCCAAATTATCATTGGTTATCTCATTGTTTCTTTATCCATCCAAAAGACGAGAAATGTCGTTGCTATTTGAACAAGTCTATGACAAGATGCCGTCTCTCCTCAACATGATGGTGGACACAGCGCGTGATCTCAACATCGGCAAGAGGGCAGATCTCGGAGTAGAAGTCATGAAACGTATGATTGTCAACACATTCACCTCATTTCTTCCTCCGTGTGCCCGTCATCCACCAATGAGAGGACAAGGAATGCAGATAAAATCTGCGTCACCAGATGGGTTCTTCTCCAAACTGCAGCCGTCCTTGAGCCCTTCATCCAGATTCTATACGAAGCTCAACAACAGGAAGCGAATTCAAGACAGTGCTGTAGGAAAAGTGAGGAGAAGGAGATCTGGCGGCAGTTATGATGCCAAAATCGGCTCTGATTTTCTCCAGATCGGTGATGCCGCAATTCCTTTGGAGCTTTTCCAAGCTCAAGATAAAGGTATGACCATTTTTAAGAGGTGCGTTCTTTGTCTGCCCAAGTTGTAATATATTCAGGTAATATTTCTAACCCTTCACCGATCTTGTTGTCTATAATAGTTTTGACATATTGCTGAAATATTCATACTTTTTTTTCTCTAATTGCCAAACTAGATTTTGGAATTTTGATCTCAAACCAGGCTATTACGTTAATAGAATGTCAATGTTCTGCTATTTTAGTTTCCCTTTTGTATTTTAGTTGTTCGTTAGATTCGTTCCGTTGATGTTTCTTTCTTTCTTTTTCTGAATATTTTCTTGCTTATTTATATTGTAACTTTTCGCCATTGTTGCCTGTGTGACTTATTTCTTGTCATCTTTCTGGATAGCTCATCTTTTTCTTTTTTTTAACACGTTTGCTGTGTCCTTTGTCTTTTTCACTTAACCGGTCTATAGTTCTTATCTCGGTCTCCTGTTTGTGATTATGACTGAGAAAGGGTTAACCCGAAACGTCTCGTGTTTTTTTTTTTTTTTTTTTTTGTGTGGTATATCGTTCAATTGTAAAACTAAATCTTTACTTTTTCTTTCTTTCTTCCTTTTGCTTTTAGATATATTTTACATAGCTGAAATAGTGTACTTTGTTTCTTTGAGTTCAGATTAAACCAGTTTCGCTGCCCGAATGGACTTTCAGCTAGGAAAAAAAAAAAAGGTACAGGATCCCTTTGAGGCATATTGGGAATATGGTGTTAGGCCCATATTTTCTTGACCATCGGCACACTAGAGGTGATGTGGTCAGCATCACGCCGGCCGCCTTAACCTTCCCAGAAGTTGCTCTGGTACCCAATTGAGGCTGGATCGACCCAGGAGCCGTTTGCGGCCTTAAAAAAATCCCACATCCTCTGGGGATCGAAACATAGACCACTGAGCTAGGAAGCCAGTGCACTAACCACTATGCTACCGCTAGAGCTAAAGAATATTTAAATAGAGGATGAAGTTACTCTCCGAGATCTATGTAGTGGCAGTTGGAGAATTCTTCGTCTTTGCTCTCTCTTATATGGGGACCCAAAGATGCAGCAATAGAGAATGCAGTCAGCGACCCATAGCTTGACTGCTTGCATCAGGATCAGCGAACCAGAGCTGGTCAAGACCGTACTCCACCTCCACGTGGTGGTCCTGGAAACAGTCTGCAGCAGTGCAGTCTGGCTGAGCGAGTACGGATCGAAGAGGGAAGGCAAACCCGGTCCCAAAAAAATGCCGTGCAGAAGTCGGATGTGTCGACCGAAAGGTGCAGATATCACAGCTACGGCGTAAACAGACACAACGCAACCACCGTCCTTTTCAGGGCGAACGAGGAAGAAGAAGAAGAAGAAGTTCTCTCTTATATAACAACATCTACCACTCCCATGAATCTGGATATGAATCTGATGTTTCTGTCATCGCCGTACATTGTTTCCAGTCCATGGGGGGGGGGGGGGGGGTGGGTGGTGGTAAAGGTTATTACCATTCTGCTGCTTTCAAGAGGTAGACACTCTTGGAAGAATGGCTCTATTATTTACTCATCTTCCTTACATGGACACGTGTCTGTCAGCCCAATTCTTTTCTTCTTTTTCTTCGTACGTTCTCAGACGTTCACTTGAATATTTCCAAAGAAAGCAGTGATAAGCTTGAGGCTATTTGTATCTTGATAAGAATGATATTGGTGACTGCCATATGTGCGTTCTCTGTTCCTCACATGTTGGGCATCTTTCAAGCAGATGTTCAGCAGTCATTTTATCGGTGCCACAGTTACACTTATCGGCAGTTCCTATCTTATCTCCTTGAATAGGTGGTATCCCAATCTGTTGTGGCCCGTGCGGAGTCTGAAGATTAACACTTGTTCTCTTCTGCTGAGCTGGTAATATGCATTTTTTTCGGTGGCTTGGATACGCTGCATCCTATTTGTTCCTGCATCTGCTTCTGATAAAACTCTTTGCATTTTCGAAAGTAATGCTTGTAAGGTAGCTTTCCACATTCCTTAGCCAATCTGTCAGCCTCTTCGCTGCCGGGGGTTCCAATGAGACGGGGTCCATTGTATCACAGCTTTTTTGAATCGCTGAAATAGTTTGTTGAGTATTACTTTTTAGGCCATCCAGGTCTGCATCATTCTCGCTCTTGCAATTACTGCTTTCCTCTGTCAATAGAACCTCAGCTGCGGTTTTCAAGGCCTCTGCTTCTGCTGTGAAGGTACTTGAGAATTTTCCTGTTGCCACTGACCGATTTTTTTACTGTGTTGAATAGATGGTAAATGATTCTGCATTGGCCGGTTCTCAGCCTGAAAAAAGCTGGATCCCTTCTTAGCAAGGAGTGAGTAGTATGTTTTTGTTACATCTGGTTCTGTGAGTTCTCAGTTTTTCTTTGAGACTATTTTTGATTATTGCTTTTGCTTCTTTATGTGAAGCTCTGCCCTCGGTTTGAAATTAGCTTCCTCCTTATTTGGCATGTCTATCTACCTTTTTATTTCCATATATCATGCAGTGGCCGTGAATCCGCTGTATCGACAATTCCACTTCTTCTTCGGGTGCCTGGTCTGGAACAGACATGGGCGATCATGACCCTCGAATCTTCTCTGTCTTTTGGTAGTCTAATGAGGTTGTTGTTGCCCATGCTGTTGTTTGTTGCCCAGTTGTTTAAGCTTTCCACATACATCTTTCTCTGCCTTCCTCTTCCTCTCCTACCTGGTATTTTCCCACATAAGACTAATTCCCCCACTCCTCCTCTTCTGTTAATATGTCCCATAAATTTCATTTGACTTTTCCTGATGGTTTTGATGAGCGATCTATTAACACCCGCAGCTGTCAATACCTTGGTATTTGTTTTCTTCTCTGTCCACGATATTCTCAGTATCCTTCTCAAAAACCACATTTCCGCTGCCTCCAGTTTTTTCACCATTTGATTACTCACTGTCCAACATTCGCATCCATATAAAAGAATAGACCTCACGTAGCCCTTTAGTAAGCACATTTTTGTGCTTATGGTGATGTTTCTGTTTTTCATTACGTTGCTCATCCTAGTAATTCCGCTATACTTCATATTAGAGGTGGGCAAATTGACACACTCAACTGTTTCGAAACAGTTAGCGCAGTGATTTAAACTGTTTCGAAACAGTGAGTCGACACAACGACACAACGACACAATTGCCCGTATCGGGGAGAAAGAAGTCTCTTATAGACAGTACCGGCGCGGGTATACATGAACTGTGTGAGACACTTTCCTCTGTTTTTTACTGTCGTGTGTGAAAATCTATGGCGTTTCGTGTGACCACAATTCAATATTTTTACACAAGTCTTCATTATGATGTAATAAAACGTAGATATGATGATAGCTGCAGTATATGGGAAAATAATAAAAAACAACAATAATAATAACAGTAATAATAACACATGATATCAAACTAGAGTAAGCTAGATTTGGTAGACAATGATTCAAATCCACACCGAGTACACATATCAGCAGAGCTAATAAAGTGTATATTACATTTATACGAACACACTGACACTTTCAACTTTAACATAGCGCCTAAAACATTGACAACTGCAACACTGACACAATTTCCAGTGTCTATAACTTCTCAGCAAAAATAATATCACTTGTAAAATCAAGTCATCATAATACATCCCTGAAAAATATGACATGTTTGATATTCCATACTAATGTTCCGAACGGTTGATTCAAATTTTACATAGGCTCAGACAGTGTGTCGCTGCAAAACAGCGAGGCAGACGAAAGAAACAAGCAGGAAGTGTCGAATCGCTCGCTGTTTCGAAGCATTGTTTCGACACATACCGTCATACACACACTAGCCATCTCTAGTGCCTAGTCATACTTGAAGTTGACGAACCCTTGAATAATAAAATACCAGAACACACGTTACATTTTACTTTGTTGTCTTTGATCTTTACAAAATAATCCCAAACAGGGCTTCTCCCCGCCATAAATGAAGATTAAATGAGGTTGAACACAAGTTTTAAACACTATTTTATGTTACAAAACACGTTTTCTTACGAGAGCGCCTGAAGTCAGGAATCAAGAGTACCGTAACATGCGTATAATTAGCGCTTGGATGAAAAAGAACTATGGAACTGTTTCGAAACAGCAGACTACAAGTAAATTAACTGAAACAATGAGACATGAGTCGTGACACCCTAGTATGCAGATTTACTTATTCTCGTTAGTACAAATCTATGGTATTTCGTGTGACCACTGTTAAGAATTTTACACAGTCGTTTTCATTATGATGATATGCAAGGGGAACATGCTGACAGCTGCAGTAAAAGTGAAAAAAAATAATAATAATAACAGTAATAATGACACATTATATAAAACTAGAATAGGTACAGTCAGCGACAATGATTCAACTCAAACCGAGCAGAAACCTAATAGTAGTAAGCCTCTTTCAGTCCTGAGGAATTATTTAAAAAAAAAAAATTATGACTTGTTTGATTTTCCATACTATTTATAAACGCCTAATGTACCGCACGCTTGACACATTTTTACAAAGGCCCCTGAAGGTTAGACAATGATACAGTGTGCCTCTTTGCAAAACAGCGAAGCGGACGGGAACTGAAACTGCAGTTTCAATACACGAAACAGGCTATGTATCGAATCTGCGTGAGACAGTGCGTCTCTGCAAAACAGTCAGGAATTGACACTGTATCGACACCGCAAGAAAACTGTGTTTCGAAGCGTTCGGGTACGATGCAGTTTCAACGCATTGTATCGATACATACACACAGTAGCCATCTCTACTTCATATAAGCCTACTAAGATATCGGAATTCATAGTATTAATTGGTCATTTTCCAGAAAGCTTCTCAGACGCCCCTCAAATTTTTTTGTGCGCGGTAACAGTAACAGTAGAAGTACAAACACAGCTGTTATGTTAACATTGAAAATGGTATCACTTAGTGTCTTATTCGTTAAATTTCTAAGATAAAAGAACGGCGATCAAAGGTAGGTTGTTCACAGATCAAGCAGTATTCTTGTATGATGATTCTTGAGAAGAACACTACAGCTATCGTGAAATGGTTAACCGTTGTAAATAGTTCATGTTTGAATGTTGGTGTAATGAATTTACACGTGGTAAAGTGTGTAATAATCTTATTACATTCTTCTTTACTACATTCTTCTACTTCATTCTACATTGACAAAGCAATTAGTGATCATCAAACCTGGTGGTGTCTTGTAGGACAGCAACAAACTGTCTCCACTTTGCTCGGTCGGCAGCCATCCTTCGTCTGGTGTTCCAGCTCTGGTTCAAGCTTTGCATCTCTGCCTTCGAAGTTCTCAGCCAGGTAGCTTTTGGTCGGCCTCGCTTTCGCTTTCCTTCTGGAGTCCATAGAATGGCAGTTTTGGTGATGGTGTCAGGGTCTCTTCTGATGATGTGGCCAACCAAATTCCAACATCTGCCAGCTATGATGGTGCGCATGTCCTCTTGGTGGCTCCGAGTTAGCAGATCCTACTTGGTGATTGTGTTCGGCCAGAAAATTCGGAGAATTTTCCTTAGGCAGGATGTGTAGATAGAGGACAGTTTGGACATTCCCTTCTGTTATTCTCCAGCATTCTGCAACCGTACAGAAATTACGCAGCTCTCAATCTCACTTCTTGAATAGATCTTAATTGTGTTATTGCAGAATCTCAATAGATCTAAGTGTGTAGTACTACGTTATGTGGTTAAAACATTATCCGAAGGGGTAATGAATGAATGATGCACGTAAGGGATGTCAAACTCATCATGTAGAACAATTTACTACATAAATTACCACTGCAAAAGAATATTAAATCTATGGTGGAGGCGTCCTTTAAGGGGACCAGCTCCAAGATATACTCAAAATAATCTGTATTTTTGTTTATTCTTCTTCAGGAAATGAGGAGGAAGAGAAAAATCAAATTACCTTGGAGTTATATGTTTAGAATCTGCCTGGGCAAAAGACAATAAGCCGATGAGACACTGAATGGAGTGCCCAAGACTGTGCTTTCCGGAGAGCTACAGCTGCGGGAATCTAATAGAAGTGACAATGCATATATAATATGAAACCATGTTTGAGAATGATATTACATATAATATATTGCGAATAAGTGAAAAGAAAGTTTATAACTTTTCTTTGTTTTAGTCTTTGTTTATTGTTGCTTTTCTTTATTTATTGTTGATTGTCTTTGTTTATTGTTGCTGTTATTTGTTTAAAGCTTTTTTTCTTTGTTTATTGTTTCACTTCATTGTTAATTGTTCCTCTTTGTTTATTGTTTCAATTCTTTGCTAATTGTTCCCCTTTGTTTAATGTTCCTCTTCTTTCCTTATTGTCTCTATTCTTTGTTAATTTTTCTCCTTTGTTTAGTGTTCCTCTTCTTTGTTTTTTGTTCTTCTTTGTTATTCCCCCCCCCCCCTTTTTTTAAGCTGTTCCTCTTCTTTGTTTTTTGTTCTTCTTTTTTTTGCCCTCCCCCTCCCCCCTTGTTTTTTTACTGCTGCTCATCTTCGTTTATGATTCCTAGTCTTCGCATATTTTCATCGTTTTTGTATATTGCTCTTCTATATTGTTCTTCTTTGTTCATTGTTCCGCTTGGTTTTTCTTTAATCATTCCTCTTTAAATATTGTTCCTCATCTTTGTTTATAGTCTCTCTTCTTTATTTATTGCTTCTCTTTTTGCTTTATTGTTCATCTTCCTCATTTATTGTTCCTCTTTTTCGTGTATTGTTCCTCTGCTACGTATTTGTCTCATTCTCTCACTCCCTTTGTCCTTTTTTCAACGCGCTGAGATCTTAATGTTCAGTCACCATAGCACGCGCGGTCTTTTATATTTGAATATGGGCCATAATATAACTTATGGACCTTGCGTCCAGGGTGACAAAGGCGGAACTCCTTTTAAAATTATTTAAAAGCCTGAAAGATCTTTGCTGAAAGCAATAGAGTGGAGGAAGAAAAATAAAAACTGTAGTACATCTTACTAGGAGAAAAGACAAGAAAAAAACCTACGTTGCATCCACAAAACTTTCGTCAAGAATACACAAACAAATACAGAAAAGAAAGAAAGTGAGATTTAAGTAAAATATATCAAAAAAGAGCAAAAACTCCCCGATTTAGGGCACCTAGCAGGACAAAATGTCTGCCGCTGCTTCCCGAAACCGGAAGTAGATAAGAAAATTCAAATTACGACAGTTAAAATAAAACAAACAAACAATAAGGACTGGAAAACTTAATGTGGGAAAATTATCAAATGAAAAGAAAGGAAAAATAAATTCAATATACATTTAGAGAACGAACGAACGAACGAACGAACGAACTTTATTTTCAAAGGGTTAAGAATTGGGCACGCAGGCCCGTCTGACATTCTGCCCTTCCTCTCTCTCATCATGTATACTGTATCCTTTCATCCTCACATTTACTTTAAGCATTATTAAGGCATTTATCATTATAAAAGTAATATAACATCAAACATTTGCAATAATCATCATAATTAAAGTATGTTTTAAAATAAATAAAGATAGATAGATAGATAGATAGATAGATAGATAGACAGACAGACAGACAGACAGACAGACAGACAGACAGACAGACAGACAGACAGACAGACAGACAGACAGACAGACAGACAGACAGACAGACAGACAGACAGACAGACAGACAGATAGATAGATAGATAGATAGATAGATAGATAGATAGATAGATAGATAGATAGATAGATAGATAGATAGGTAGATAGATAGATAACGAACGAACGAACGAACGAACGAACAAACTATATTTTCAAAGGGTTAAGAATTGGGCACGCAGGCCGGTCTTACATTCTGCCCTTCTTCTTTCTGTCATCTTACATACCGTATCCTTTCAATAGCACATGTATTTTTAGCATTATTTAAGCGTACAAAATTATCGAGGTAAAATAATAACATACATTTGTAACATCCAGACATAATCAAATTTAAGGGGGGAAAAATTATTAATTAAAATAGATTAACAAAAATTAATACCTTAAAAAAAAAAAAAAAAAAAAAAAAAAACTAACAAACACAATCAAAACAATTCATACAGTAAATAAGACATAATTAGAAACGTAATCAGATAATGGTGGCATATAATAAGAACTCGTGACAATTTAGAAATCTGCTGAAATAGCTGGGACTTCATGTGTTGTCAGCGCATGCGGAAAATGTTCCCACAGGTGAGCAACTTTGAGTCCCAAGCAGATACTGCCACAGGGAGTGAATTGTTGACGCCTCCACTACACGAGATCCAGTTTTATGACCTATGCTCCTTAGGGAGGTAAAGGGTATTGACTGAAAGATGAGAATCGTGCATATAGGCCCGTCTTGCATTTATCCCTTCCTCTTACTCATCTTTTATTGCTAGGTATCCAGACATTCTCCAGCATACTTAAGGTATTAGTTCAGAGGCGATGCAACATTATAAGTAGTATAAAAGCATACATTACAGTATCTGATTACAATTAAGAAGTAAGGTATATTAAAATGAAAAACTAGATCATCAGACCCTCCATACAGTGTATTAGATAATAATAATTCGAAACATAATCCCTTAGGGCGGCATATAATCCGCACTCATAATGTATTTGAACAGTCTACGATTATATGAGTAGGGACTGTGCATGTTTTTCAGGTCATGTGGAAGATTGTTCCAAAGATGAGCAGCTGAGTAAGCCAAGCTCTTCTTGTACAAATCTAGCCTCGGCTTGGGTAAATCTAACTGGTTTAAGGTAGAAGTATACCCAGAAAAGCTTAAAAAAAATAAAAATCCAAC
Organism: Oreohelix idahoensis; assembly: GCA_024509875.1. Lineage (NCBI taxonomy): Eukaryota > Metazoa > Mollusca > Gastropoda > Stylommatophora > Oreohelicidae > Oreohelix > Oreohelix idahoensis. The sequence continues at coordinate 70,027 of JAMPIV010014014.1, read as the reverse complement.
AATTTTCATTTTCATGCTTTAAATCATCGTCAACATGTTCTTGAACTAAAAATAATTCATAGAAGCTTAGAGATACTCTGGTTTGATAGGAATCAGTGTTTTTCTACACACGCCCCCTTGAGTGATTTGCATAGCAACCAATGTTTATAGTTGGTTACCATGTGAATAATGACCCAACAAGAAGGTGCGTAATTGTAAAACTGCGAAATTATAATTATACATAGGCAACAGGAAAAAGATATTTATAACTTTTCCACGGGGAATCACTCAATGATTTCTTGTGAATTTTTCAAAAGTGTGTGTCTAGAAAGCTTTGATCGTAAATTTCAACATTTGTTACATGCATAGTGCATTTTCACCAACATCAACTCTATTTATTGCTAGTTTTATACTGATTCTGTATAATAGTAGTTAGCAGAGCTTCTTTTGTTCACAATGAGAAATAAGACAAAGACTGGGAGGCGTGTACACCAACAAACCGTTGCCTGAAAATGAGACACCTATTGTCGATAGTGACGCTATAAAACCTCTGTGCTCCTCAGCAAAGAAAATAAAGGTCATAAAGGTCCAAGAAAGTGAAGGACAAGCTAAAAATGACAACAAAGGAAATGGGTTTATCCTTATGGATGTAAAACTACTATTTGGGTTTTTATGCGCTAACTTTAGATGTGACAAATGTTATCAGTACTCACTGACCTGTGAGATCGTCGAAGAGACTCGGAATGGCTTTTGTCATGAAATCAGTATCAAGCGCACAAACAGTGGCGAATGGACTGCCAATTTCAATACTTCTGATGTTTCATCTTCAGCTACTCACAAACAAAGAAGTAAATGTGCGAATGGTGGCATTTGTGCGTTCTATTGGGAAAGGCCACAGTGCATTGCAGAATTTTTCGATATACATGAACACAAGTCAACGCATGGCAAAGAAAGCATACAGGAGAACGCTGCACAGGATCTATTCAGCAAGTAAGGACATTGCAATGGAAAGACCCTGAGAGCACTGAAAATGGGATTCATAGACACTGCAGCTGCAGTAGAAGGAGACCTTTATTCAACAGGAGCTCATTAAACTTCATTTTGTGAGTTCTTTTTCTGTTTTTCTTTGTTTTCTCGGAATTGTCTTTTTAGCATAATTGGTGATCTTTGAAACAAGATATCTCTGGATCTGTACATTCAATTGACATGAAAATTAACACAGTTGGTTATCATATAATCTTACAGATTATGACCTAAAATGGATACAATTGAATTCAAAATTTTAGTTTTATGACCATCATGCATATATAATGAGGCACAAATATCAAACATTCAAGAAATATAAATTTTGAAAATTCATTACAAATCAACCTTTCGGTCAATATCTGTTATTTTAGGTCAAAACCTCAAGCTATATATACTAATTCAATTTGCCAAGTTTCAGTCAGATCCTTGTAAAAATAACATAGTTATGATGTTTTAAAAAAGGTGTATAATTTATTCACTACGGCGGCCATATTGGATAGCTAATTTGCATAATTAATGAGGTCATTATGTGGACCAAAATGTTAAGTCCATACTAACACTAGACCCATGGTTGTTTGATTCTGAAAGGAAAATTTGAGTTTTTTACCCTACAAGGTAATCTACTACCTTAAGCGCTGACTACGTTTTTCATTGAATTTGAAAAGAGAAGAGTAGAGAGAAAAGTAGAGAGAAGAGTAGAGAGAAAAATGCTTTAAACACAATTTTTAAAAATTATATATATATATATATATATATATATATATATATATATATATATATATATATATATATATATATATATATATATATATATAACAGTGATGATGTGACGGTAAAGCCTCCCCTGCTTTGCAGTAGTGGTCCAACAGTGGCCAAAACTCAAGAGTATCTAATATGGGCTTCAAATGTATCTACCTTCGCACAAGATTACTATTGGCAGAGATGTAGATAGAAGGGTGATGACATTTCTATTACAAAGGGAGTCTTCACAAGATATTCAGAATAAGCGAGAACAATACTGCTTTGGCTGAGTATGTAAATCTGTAATTCTGCCGACGCTTTTGTGAAGGATTTAAGCACTTCTTTAGTTCAGCTCGTTCAAGCCCCCACCTCTGATTTACTCAGTGGAATTCTATTATTTTAGTATAGCTCTGTTTAGAGTGTGTGTAGTAATTTCACTGAGACAAACGTGCAATAACTTGTAAATTATTAGATCGAAGTTAAATTTGTAACATTACAAATAACAAAATTTAATAATCACTTTAGGGTTTAACAGTTGAAAAATAATTTGAATAGTTATGGATCAAGAAAAGTTATCATCACAGTCTTTAGTGAATGTGAGATATTACAAGAAGTTCAAGTGGCAGCATATATTTGAACTTAGCTGCCAATGACGGTTCTGCTCCTTCTTAAGGGATGGTTATTTTCACACCGCTCGCGCTCGTCTCTGATCAAGGTTGTCGGGGATAGCTCGTTTCCCAGAAACATCAAGGAGAGTCTACCTCGTGGGTCCTTCGTCTTAAAGCTTAGACCACTGTTCCCTTCTTGTTCCAGAGATAGTACTTTCTGCTGGTACCACCAATAACTATGGTAAAAGAACAGAACGAAACGCTCTTCTGAGTACGGCGTTTTCCACCCCATAGTTATGGATTCCTATCTTCCCATACCACCATTCTAATTACTCAGACTTTACCCTAGATGATAATTAAATTTAATCCCTCGGGATAAAACTTTCTTTACATTTAAATAGAATAGCTTTCATAGTTACTTTATATTTAAATGAAAAGGTTAATAATGCAGATAAAGTCTGTTTACATATACCTCTCCACTGATTGAAAAGTGTTCACAATATAAATTGAAATATGTTTTTATTTATGTTTTACACTGATTGAAAAGTTTGAAACTTCCATTACTTTAAAATGAATATTTTCACATAGACATTTACACTGGTTTGAAAATGTAAGTATTATATTTAGAATGTACATCATTTCTTTCATCTTTCTCTCCCTGCTCCATACGGAACCTGGGACTACTTTATACTTTTAATTCTCTTTACGAAACTAACAATAAAGCAATCGCCAGCCTGTGCAGTGGTGGGTCATGAACTAATCATTCTAGATACTGAGGTTGCCGGCCTTAAATGACTTGGGCGTCCTGTAGCAATTTTTACACATTAAAATGCACATGGTAATATATATATATATATATATATATATATATATATATATATATATATATATATATATATATATATATATATATATATATATATATATATATATATATATATATATATATATATATATATATATATGTGGCGTTCTCCAACTTGCTCTTCGGTTTAATGATTTAATTCATGGCAGAGTAAAACATATTTGCAGTAGCCAAGTGATCATACAAGAGTTCTTAATTTCTTGTAAGACCTTTTTCACTACACATCGCTAACTCCCCTGGCATAGGGAAAATGCAGATACTGGCATATAACAGTCTGTCCGTAAATGTCGAGATCCAGTCCTGTAATCAGCTGTATCTATGAACATACGAATATATAAGAACAGGAACATCGCCCGTCTTCCGTCTTTAAACATCACTATATCATTTCTATTCACTCATCTACCTATCCTGTAAATGAATCAGGCACTCTGTCATTCCAGGATGAACAGACTTACTTCAGAACATATCTATCAAACACACCGACATCTGAAATATCTCGGAGCAATTCACACATGCATCCTCCCTGTTCAACGACACATCCACTAATCCCCCTGAACCCTTCGCTCTCATTCGCCCACCTTTTGACCTCTCTTGCATACTGATTAGTGACGTCGTCTCTGCCGCAATGCGACGGACGGTAATAAAAACTTGTGGACGAAGCTATTTAATAGCTAGATATAAGAGCATAAGTAACAGCATATAAAATGTACGTCACATCTTCCCCCCTCCCCTGTCTGAGGAGAAAAATGAAATTTTTTCTTCCTCAGAGGTAGGTAAACAAAATATAAAGTGAGATTCCAGTGTCCCCAAGTAGCGAGTTCAAATATAATACGAGCGGAGACGAGGAAGTACTCCAACCCCTGTGTCTGTCATGAGAAAGCCAAATTTAACACAACGTGAGGACATTGATCTGCCATCAATGGTACCTATACCTTGTAGCGGTATGGCAGCTTGCGTACCCTGACAATCCCCAGAGCTATGCCAGTGGGAGTTTTACTCCTGGTAGGTTCAACCAAGCTGGACTGGTCTGTGTGGGTAGGGGTCAGACAAAAGCTGGTACCCTGGTCCTCCAGGTTGGGGGTTTTAGCATAGGGCTGACACCCCTGTCTATGTAAAAAAAATAATGAAGTTACGGAAACAACATCAAATGAACAAACTTTGCTGCGGGATGGACATTCGGAGTCTGTGGCTCGTATGACTGTCAGTGGTGAAAGCCGAAAGGAAGCCACTGACATGAAAACGGATGTCCTGACCGCAAAACAGGATACAAGAACAGGATTTTGGAATGTCAGGACAATGTACGATTCAGGTAAACTAAGACAGGTCACGGCAGAAATGAGAAACTATAGGTTACACATCCTGGGGATAAGTGAGAGCAGATGGACAGGGGCAGGAAAAGTTAAAACAGCAACAGGAGAAACAGTACTTTACTCTGGAAGAGAGGATGGACAGCACAGTGAAGGCGTAGCCATTATTCTACAGAAAGGGATAGAAAGGACATTACTGGAATGGAAACCCATCAACAACAGACTGATACGATTGAGATTGAGAGGGAGATTCACCAACACTACAATAATACAATGCTACGCACCAACGAATGATAGCGATGAGGAGGTCAAGGATGAATTCTACCAACAACTGCAGAAAGAAATGGAAGACACCCCTAGATATGATCTTGTTATAGTAATGGGAGACCTCAATGCGAAAGTTGGTACACACAATACATATAATGAAAGAACAATGGGGAAATGCGGCAGCGGAACAGCAAACGAAAATGGGGATAAGCTAATAAGTTTCTGTAGCATTAACAACCTGGTCATTGGAGGAACACTTTTCCCACATAAGGAAATTCACAAGTTAACATGGGAATCACCAAATGGTCGGGACAGAAACCAGATAGACCACATCATGGTTAACGGCAGATGGAGACATGCATTACAAGATGTGAAGGTAAGAAGAGGTGCAGATGTGGGAAGTGATCACCATTTAGTAGTAGCAAAACTGAAAGTGAAACTAAGAAGGGCTGGACCAACTGTAACTACACAGAAAAGGTTTGACATCAGCAAATTGAAGGACCCCCTTACCAGAAAAGCTTTTGCGGCCGACATTAAGAAACGATATCAATTTGCCAAAAGCCAGGAAAAGACATTGACTGATGATAAAGACCAGAATTTCAACACCATTTCAACAATATATAAGGAAAGTAGCAAATCATGCTTAGGATTCCAGGAAAGGAAGAAGCAAGACTGGATAACACCAGAAACACTAAACACCATAAAGATGAGAAAGGAAATGAAAAGAAAGAAAACAGAAGCGAAGTCCCCCAGGTTAAAGCAACTATATAGCGAACAGTACAGCCAGCTGGACAGGGAAGTTAAACGCCAAACCCGAGCCAACAAAAGGAATTTCCTAGACGATCTTGCAAAACAGGCAGAAGAGGCAGCACTGAGAAATGAACAAAGCACAGTATACAAAATAACTAAATTCATCAGCGGAAAACAAGGTGCAAACAATATTACATTAGTAAGAGATAAGCAAGGAAATCTCATCAAGACAGCAGAGGGACAGGAAACAAGATGGGCAGAGCACTTCAGAGAACAGAGACACAATTGAATGTTCCTGAGGCTGAAAACGATCTAGATGTAAATACAGACATTCCACGAAAAGAAGAAATCATCACAGCAATCAAAGGGTTAAAGAACGGTAAAGCTCCGGGCCATGATAACTTAAATGCAGAGCTATTTAAGACAGACCCTGAGCTAGCAGCAGAACTATTAGAACCACTATTTGCACAAGTGTGGAAAACGGGGACAACACCATCAGAGTGGAAGAAAGGAATAATTGTCAAATTGCCCAAGAAGGGAGATCTTGCAGACTGCAATAATTGGAGAGGAATCACTCTTCTCTCAGTTCCCAGCAAAATACTAGGCAGGATAATTATACAGAGAATTTCAAAGGCAGTAGACTACAAACTGAGGAAAGAACAAGCAGGATTTAGAAAGAACAGAAGATGTGTAGACCATATATTCACTCTCAGGAACATTATAGAGCAGTGCTCAGAATGGCAAAGACAGCTTTACATAAATTTTGTTGATTTTGAAAAGGCTTTTGACAGCATACATAGGGACAGTTTATGGAAAATACTGAGGGCTTATGGAATCCCAAGCGGCATAGTGTCAATCATAAAAAGCCTCTATGCCAACTTTACGTGTAGTGTTGGGCAGAGCAACCTAACCTTCGAGGTGAAGACAGGAGTACGACAGGGATGCCCCTTATCAACCACTCTATTTTTAACAGTCATAGACTGGGTGATGCGCCAGACAACAGAGGGCAGTCCAAGAGGAATAAGATGGACTACATTCTCTACATTGGAATATCTGGAATATGCAGACGACATTGCACTGCTGGCACATTCACATCAACACATCCAGGAAAAAACGGATAGACTTAATAAAATTAGCCAGCAGGTGGGCTTGAACATCAATTTAAAGAAGTCAGAGGTCATGACACTCAATGTGAGCAGCCCTGAGCCCATATCAGTAAGGAATCAGCAACTGGTACAGACAGATACCTTCACATACCTAGGAAGCATAGTAACACCAGACGGTGGGGCAGGCAAAGACATCAACATCAGAATGAATAAGGCAAGAACAGCCTTCTTTAGCCTAAATAACATCTGGAAGTCCTCCCAATACAGCACAAGCACAAAATTAAGATTATACCAGAGTTGCGTGCTTTCTGTGCTTCTCTATGGTGCGGAATGCTGGAGAGTCACAGAGAAGGAAATGTCAAAATTGTCCTCTTTTCACACAACATGCCTAAGAAAAATTCACCGCATCTTTTGGCCGAATACCATCACCAACCAAGATCTGCTTACTCGTAGCAAGCAAGAGGACATGCACACCATCATAGCTGGCAGACGCTGGAGCTGGGTTGGTCATGTCCTCAGAAGAGACCCCGATGCCATCACAAGAACAGCTATGTTTTGGACCCCTGAAGGAAAGCGAAAGAGAGGCCAACCAAAAACAACTTGGCGGAGGACTGTGGAGGCTGAGATGCAAAGAATGAACCAGAGTTGGGGCACTGTACGAAGGATGGCCACCGACCGTGCAAAGTGGAATCATTTTGTTGTTGCCCTACAAGATGCCACTAGGCGTGATGGCCACTGACTGCTTTGACGGGCGGTGGTTAAGGATCGAAGAAGAAGAAGAAGAGGACATTGATATGAAAATATCAAAGCCTAAGTCTTACTCAAGTCGAGACAATATGACACATAAGAAGTAGATGACCTGCCTTCCAGTAACTAAGACTACGTGTTATATGAACTCATCCATACCTGTCAATCATTTTCACTCTAATGTCACATACTTTTGGTCTAAGTCCTGTCAGGTTATAGACTGAGTGAATATTGTCACTTAATACAATTGCAAAGTCATTATGCTACAGCTGACCATTAAGTAATTATAACCTAATATATGAAAGTTGTAAGACACATGCAATGAAGTACATGATGTAATACCTTCATGATAAGAGAATAATGTTTTCTGTTTTTCTACTTTTTTTTTCATTCATATTATGTTTTGTTTTCTTCTCTCACATGAGTCTTTATTCACAATCTCAATGGATGATATACCATGATGATTAAGACAAGCATAATAAGTCCCCACGACCCTGTGTAGTTTGGTAAAAGTAGTTAATGTCAATGCAAACAAGACATGCTCAGTTGGTATAAGACTTCAGTAGATGCAAGAAGTTTAGTAAAGCAGAAGACAGGGACAGTGCATATAGATACTCCTAATTAAACAATGTGTGTCCATTAATCAAAGTCTAAGCACAAAGGTAGTAATAAAAATTAATGTGTCCAAAAAAGAAGAATATATTAGGTAAATATAACTATTAAGTTTGTTGAGCACAAAAGTTGTGAGTGTTCATAAATCCATGAAGATAATTCAAGTTCACGATTCATGTCCATGGGTTATCAAATAAAAGGTAATAAATTATCCCTGAATAGTTTCTTTGGTTCACAATGTGTACTGAGATGTACCTGAATCCTGAGTATGATTGATGTCCCATGTAGAAAAAGTTATACACTAGGTAGTTTCCCCTGAATATCGATCACCGATAAAGTTTCATACCAAAACATAATGCAAGTTAATCCATGCATACTAGTTGCTGTAAACAAAGTCCTTGAACTATGCGAATAACAGTCTCATGGAATGAACATAAAGATAGTCAAATGTGGCAGATATAAGTGTACCTATAGGTTGTCAAAGACAACTAACTTGAATATGACAGATTCTCCGATTTTCTCCATCTGGGGTAATTCCGTGATGTATCAAACCAGTCCTAGATGGTTGTACAGCGTGACAAGACGTCCGCAAGATTGTTCTCAGAGCCCTTGATCGCCCGGATGGTGTAAGAGTATGGCTGTAGACTTAGGGCATATCTAGCTGTTCTTTGATTTGAAAAATTAGCATTTTGTAGATATGCTAGAGACCTCTGGTCTGTTTCGATGACAAATGGAGCCCCAATCAAGTATTTTTGTAGTTTGGAAACACTCCATGATATTGCTAGGAGCTCTCTTTCCAGAATGGGGTATTTCGATTCTGTTGAAGATAACTTGCGGCTCACATACAATACTGGATGGAAAACATTGTTGTGGAGTTGCATCAAAGATGCTCCTATCGTATATTGAGATGCATCACACCTGAGAGTAAAGGAGATAAATGGGTTAGGCAGTTTCAATATTGGTGTCTTTGAAAATGAAAATTTAATACGGTTTAATACATCTTGGCATGGCTGGGTCCAGACTATTTTGTTAGGACATCCCTTTTTCAGCAAAGATGACAAAATGGAAGTTATTTCCGAGAAACGAGGAATGAATTTCCTGTAAAAGTTGATTAGACCTAACAAACTCATGACTTGTTTTTTTGTTTTAGGAACCTCAAGATTAAGAATTTTTGAGACAGTGTCGTCATCTGTTTTCAAGAATCCTTGAGAAATTCTATGTCCCAAAAAAGAAATTTCTTTATAGCCGATCTGGACTTTTGAAGGTCTAGCTGTGAGGTGGTGACTGCGTAGAATGTCCAATAAGGATTGAAGACCTAAGATATGGTCCTGCCAAGAATTGTGGAAGAGACAGATATCGTCGATATATGTTATGATATCAGGCCGACCAGCAAATAGGAATCTCATCATCCGGACAAACGTTGCCGGTGCGTTCACTAGCCCAAAACACATATGAGTCCACTGATATAATCCATTAGGAGTGGCAAAGGCAGTGTAAGGCTTAGATCTATCTGTTAAGGGAATCTGCCGCTAGCCTTTTGAAAGATCAAGTTTACTGAAATATGTGGCATCAGACATCTTTTCCAGTAAGGAATCAAGAACAGGCATAGGTTCTGCATCAGTAGAAGTTATACCGTTAAGACGACGGAAGTCTATACAGATTCTAATGGACTTATCTTTTTTCCTAACAATCACTAGAGGAAATGAGTAAGGTGATTGAGATGGTTCTATAATACCCATTTTAAGCATGTTATCAATTTCCTTATCCACTTGAGCCTGAAAATGCATTGGTATGGGATATGGCTTTATCCGGATAGGTGTTTGCTCTTGAAGAAGAATGTCATGAGCGATGACATCAGTACTACCTGGGATATCAGTCAACACATCCTGATAGGATTGTAACAGAGTATAAATTTGAGTGTGTTGGTCGACTTATAGATCTGGAGATATAGAAACGTCCCTCCAAGACTCTGATGCTTGAAGCGGAACAAAAGATAATGGCAGAGAGACATCTTCGAATGAAAACTCCTCATCATGAATTACAGCAAGTGAGGAATAGTTTGAGTCAGACGCATCAATGGCCTCGAAAATTGGTTGAAGATTACCAGGTCGAGAATGGAATTTTTGGAGCATGTTGATGTGAAATGTTCTATGTTGACCCTTTATATCCACAATATAATCAACATCAGTTAACTGTGAAACCACTTTATACGGTCCTCTCCATGCAATTAATAGTTTATTCTCTTTTGTAGGGAGAAGCACATATGCTTCATTCCCAGGCCACAATAAGCGTAATTTTCTCTTCTCATTAGTGAATAGTCTGGTTTTTTTCTTTTGCTCTCTCAGAAGCATCCACTGCTATCAGGCATGCTTCCACAATCTTTTTTCGTAGATTTACAACATATTCATAAGAGGATTGAACCTCCTCTGACAACTCGGAGCCCACGAGAAGCTGTTTTAAGATCGACATGGGACCTCTAGGCTTTGCCCCAAAAATTAATTCAAATGGCGAAAACCCAGTTTGTTCGTTTGGGATTTCCCGATAGGCGAACAAAACAGCTGGTAAAATTCTGTCCCAGTCCTGTGGACATTGTGAGGTAACCTTACCCAACATCTGTTTGAGTGTCTTATTGAATCGTTCTACTGTGCCGTTACCTTCTGGGTGATAGGCACTGCTTAGAGACCTCTCAATTTGAAAATCCTTCATAACCTGTGCCATGACTTCTGACGTAAATTGTCTACCTCTGTCTGAAAGTATTTCCTCCGGAAACCCCAATCTACTGAAAATGATCATGAGTGCATCAGCAACATCTCTAGTTGTGATGTTCTTAAGTGGTATCGCTTCAGGCCACCGTGTGCACATGTCAATGCACGTAAGAATGAATCTGTGGCCTCTTGCTGATACTACTGGTAATGGTCCTATGATGTCAATTGCCATCTTAGCGAATGGTCTGTTAGAGATATCAAAGGTCTGTATAGGTGCTTTGTGATATGCACCTTTCGCAGCCACGCTTTGGCATGTCTTGCAAGTCCTACAAAAAGTTTTTACATCTTTGGTGACCCCAGGCCAGAAAAAATTGGACAGCACTCTTTGTTTAGTACGAGCTATCCCCAAATGGCCTGCACAGTTGACATCATGGGCATGTTGCAAAATAAAAGGTCTAAAATTAGTTGGCACCATGATCTGTTTTTTCTCAGAATTAGCATCATTAAAATTTCTAATTAGAATACCATTTTTGATGGTGTACCAGTGAATCGCCCTCTCGTTGTACACAACATCATCTTTTCTAGCAACCTTGAAAAATTTTTTCAATGAGTCATCATTATGTTGCATAGTAATGAATGACTCTTTACTGACAAGTGAAACTTGTAAATTGTCATCATCCTCATTCTCTGATGCCGTACTATCATTGGCCTCTGCCTGCGCCTGTGCCCGTGTAGTAACTGCATTAGCAGTCACTAAATGCTGGTTTTCCCAACTTTTAATATCATCATCTGAGCACTCCTTCAGCCCAGGGAGGTTCCCCAGAATCAACTCGCTGACTGGATTTTCCAACATACAAGCAAGAACATTCCCTGTGAAGTAAGGTGTGTTTATGTAAACAAAGGCAGTTTGATAATATTCAACTGTGCCCCCGAAGGTAACACATTTCACCTGTTTACCTGTGTAACATGAGTTATCAACCAGAGATTGTCGCACCCATACGGTAGTGCATCCCGTATCCCTGAGGACGGAAACAAGTCTATGATTAACAAATCCCCTGCAAAATTTAAGTGAACCTTTTCCATCATGAGAAGCAAGTACTGGTAGAGGGTGACCACAAATTAATCTGGGTACTTCATCTGTTTGAAAAAGAGTGTTGCAAGCAGAGCAATTTGCTTTATTAGAAAGATCAACACTGCATGCATTGGCATGCGACGTGGTCTCATACCCTTGATTTCTAGCAACTGACTGGTTGTTTTGTTCAACAGCAGCATTAGCCCTATGTGGGGGTCGAGAGCCTCTGTAGTGCTGATTATTCCAGTTGTTCTGGTAATTACAATCATTATTATAATTTGATCTTCCTCTGTTAGAATAGGAATTCTGAGTTCTGGTCCAGCCTCTGTTTGGTCCATTAAATTGTTGTTGAGGCATATTTTCCTGGCTATATGGTCGAAATGGTCTGTATGCAAAGTTATACCGACCCCTGAAGGTTCCGGCATTCCGGCTAAAATTTCGTCCCCAGCCTGAAGCATTATCAGGTGGTCCCTGTTTTTGATTTCTTGTATATATAGCCTTTGCTGAGGCAACTGGTAATGCCTCCTTGATGTTTGAGTTGCTTATATTCCTCCCAGGATGTGCGGTCATGAAACGTCGCCCCAAAATTTCCATTTCAGCAATGGTTTGCGGGTCCCTCTCTTGGAGATAGGTCAAAAATTCTGAACTGACTGAAGAGAGAACCTTATCTCTTAGCATGAGATCTATAAGCGACTCAAAAGTATGATCGATTCATGACAGTTCAATCCATCTCTGAAAAGTAAGCTTGATAGATGTAATGTATTCTGCGAAGTCCTTGGCCGAGTCAGGCAATAAAGTTTTGAATTTTAATCTATAACCGTGAGTATCCAGCTGGAATTTTTTCAATAATAATGCCTTTATAGAATCATAGTCACTTCTAGAGGCATCATCCAAAGTGCAGATAGCTGTAAGAGCTTCACCTGAAAATAATGACATTAATTTACTAGGCCATTCAGATTTGTCCAGTTTATGTTCCTGACAAATTGTCTGAAACCTATTCAAGTAGCACGATATGTCATCGGATGGATAAAATTTAGGTAAATGAACCTTAAAAGGACACCCATGATCCCTTTTTGTTGTGCCCTGATTAGTGCTCTCCACCGGTTTGTTCTCATTCTCAAGTTTAAGCTTTTGAAGCTGAATTTCAGCCATTTTTTGCTCATGCTCAAACTGTGCTAGCTTTTGTTCTTTTTCATCTTGCCTCCTCTTCTCCGCTTATTCTTGCTCTAATTTTTTCTCAGCTGCTTCTCTGTCTTCTCGCCTTCTCATCTCAGCTAATTCTTGTTATAATTTTTTCTCTTCCTTAGCCACCTGCTCTAACGCAAACTCTTTCAAGGCCTTCGCTTGAATCCCAAGTCTTTCACCCACGGTGACAAAATGTTCTAGGCGAGACATGTTGAGATACCCTGATATAATCAATCAGGTACACAAATAACAACTCTTAAATAAAATTATATGACTTTTCAACAAATTGCCTTATACTCAATATCAGAACTGAACAATTTTGCACTATTTCCAAAGGATACAGTAATATATTTCCAAAGGAGCAACCAAGACAATACAATTTAAGATATATATACATATATATAAATAGACAACAGATCAAGCATAACAAGGGCAATACTAAGGTATAAAGAAAGATAAGGTATAAAAGTTTTAACAGGTAATGAAAAAAAAACGTGATCAGTAGAAGATCCACCATTTAATACATGAATCAACTGAATTGATGGTCAGATTCGATAAACAGAGCACGACCACTAAAGACGAAAAATTACAATAATCAACAGAATATGACAAAAACCAACATTAAAACAAGTCCGAAAATAATAAAGAAGAAAAAAAATTAATAATAATTGTAATGATCTGACAGATTATGATCACCACACAGTACCTATAGACAATTTGTGTGTGCCCGCTTTACGGCGAGATGTATCACACAACAAGACAGCCGAGCCAACCTTGCCCGCTTATACAAGAAATCCATATATTAATACATTAAAAAAGGAAAACAAACATCAGAGCTGATGGAGATCCAACCAAAATATTCATGAACACAGACCGAAAGATGTAAAAAAAACGCACTTATCTTGTATGAAAATAAAACAGTCTCCTTCCTGGCCTGCGATATGGTGCTACAAAAATGGATGTGCCGCTCTGAAGCACTCCACAACAATGTAAAACGATTCGTCACTAGTCCTTCCCTAAACTCCGGTCTGACAGGACTCCATTTTGAATTTTATTGTAGACTCGCAGAAGTCGATCACTTAAAATAGTGACTGCTGGTAAATTGACATTTTCCTCCAATGAATAAAATTCTTCGATAACGCTGGCCCTCTTAACTTTTCCACTGCCGACACCTTGATAATAATGAACAGTTAATTCATAATATATTTCGAAAGTTACTTCAAAAATTTCCTCTCCTCCATTCAAACACCGCTCTGAGCAGATGTGACCTTCACCTTGTCCGTAAGTGGGACGAACTTACGGTAAACATTTGCTTGTAGAATTGGTTTTAAAACAAATGTACTTTACGAGTTCAAAAACCACGGTACTTGGCCCCCAAAAAGCTGTGGCGTTCTCCAACTTGCTCTTCGGTTTAATGATTTAATTCATGGCAGAGTAAAACATATTTGCAGTAGCCAAGTGATCATACAAGAGTTCTTAATTACTTGCTACATAAACATCCGCACAAGAATTGAAGAAACGTCCAGCTTATTCACAACACGAACATGTTTATTATGGATAAAACGTATGCTCCAATGAAGTATTACTTGTAAGACCTTTTTCACTACACATCGCTAACTCCCCTGGCATAGGGAAAATGCAGATACTGGCATATAACAGTCTGTCCGTAAATGTCGAGATCCAGTCCTGTAATCAGCTGTATCTATGAACATACGAATATATAAGAACAGGAACATCGCCCGTCTTCCGTCTTTAAACATCACTATATCATTTCTATTCACTCCTCTACCTATCCTGTGAATGAATCAGGCACTCTGTCATTCCAGGATGAACAGACTTACTTCAGAACATATCTATCAAACACACCGACATCTGAAATATCTCGGAGCAATTCACACATGCATCCTCCCTGTTCAACGACACATCCACTAATCCCCCTGAACCCTTCGCTCTCATTCGCCCACCTTTTGACCTCTCTTGCATACTGATTAGTGACGTCGTCTCTGCCGCAATGCGACGGACGGTAATAAAAACTTGTGGACGAAGCTATTTAATAGCTAGATATAAGAGCATAAGTAACAGCATATAAAATGTACGTCACTATATATATATATATATATATATATATATATATATATATATATATATATATATATATATATATATATATATATATATATGTGTGTGTGTGTGTGTGTGTTAGTAATGAAACAGAATGAAAAATGCACTACTTACGCCAATCTTTGCTACAGACTTGTTGCTCAGATGAATAAAAGAGACCAGTCGATCTCTTACACGCGTCTGAGGTGTCTTTAATTTGACAATAGATTCCCTCTCTGACTCCGTGTGTGTCTTCAGTTTCCTAGTCCCGATGTTTCTTATTAAAATGTAGAGATTTTCTGTGCTTTGAAAGTCTTATTTGGTTCTCCAATAAAAGGTCCGGTTAAAAAAAAGGAATTATGAATCTAATCTGGCGAGGTCTGATGTTGTCTTGGCGAGCGTGAAATTCACAGTGAAATAAAACTGCGAAATAGTCAGACTATATTCCTATCTTCCCACGCATTGTTGTTATAAATCTAATCAGAAAGATCCAATCACTTCAAATCATGCAGATAGGGTGTGACATTTTCAAAATAGTCCCACGTGAAATAAGGTGCAAGCCAGCAAAGGTCACGTATTACCATATATGGACATCTGATGCCTTGCATACACTCTCGCAGGCAGATCGCTAGACACACATGACAACATGGGTAAGCTGTAATACTTATTATTTTATTAGAAAGTAATGTTGTCATAACAAGTCGGCCCGGAAGCGATTATGTCACACTTGTCTGTCCACATGTGTCACACAGACAGTAATCTCGTTATCTGTCGTATGAGTACGCAAAAACTCAGTGTCTGCCCATCTGGGTTACCGAACGAGTCGTCTTATCAGCGGTTCAATCTAACATGCCGGCGACTATCTTATCTCAGTTGCTCACCGCAAGCTAGCATGACCGGGTAACAAACAGGTGACATCACAGAGAGGAGTGTCAACAAATGTTTGCACCTACAAAATATTTGCCACACAAGCAAAGAAAGAAAGAAAAGTGCGACAATTGAGAGCAAATAATAAAAATCAGTACCACAAATGTACCGATACTGCCGGAGTGAAACAAAGATCGTGAAGAGGTCGTCCATTTCGTCACAATATATATATATATATATATATATATATATATATATATATATATATATATATATATATATATATATATATATATATATATATATATATATATATATATATATATATATATATATATATATATATATATATACATAGTAATAAGAAACAGAATTATACTAATGTATGTATCGATCATAAAAATGGCGATAAAGGGACTGGCAGTACCACTCCATGTATTGTCAGTTCCTTGAATGATGAAAACTGTTAGGGGTGCTAGGGATGACGAAAACTGATTATTTTGTTGAACAGAATCGACATTTTTGCACTCAGGACAAACCCATAGGTGATCAGTCTCTCTCAGTATATATCGAAGAGTGTGAATGCTAACTGGTCTTATAGCTCGCTGGTTGTATACACGACTGATGTATACTCTCATACGTCCATCTCTGCTAGCCTTACGTTTGATGCCAAATTCCAACAGTCTAAACCTTGATGATCATCTATTGCAGTGTCATTCTGTAACAGGCGATCATTAATTGTTCTCAGTATCTCTTCTTTATTCATATCCAGTGTCCCCACTGTGGGTGCTTGTCACAGAGCAATTCAACCCATGAAACGGGATGGCGATGGTGCAAAGTTTGCACAAATGACACACATTTCATATCGGACTGTAGGAGGCCGAAAATGGGACCTAACAGCGTCGCATATTTGTTGACAAGGTTGAAAGGGAAACATGTCTTGCAGACATGCGAACAAAACCCCAGTCATCCCCTCATTAGTGAACAAGTAACTGTTGGTAAACACACAATTCATTGCTTATATGATTCGGGCTTAGAATACTCAGCTCTTGTTGTACCATCCTCTATGAAGGCCAACCAGTACACTGGTGAAACTGTAGAGATCCAGGGGCCCAGGAAGAGCATAGATCATATGATTCTTCCAGTTGCGGAAATTGATGTTTCAACCCAATATGTACGGGGCAAAATCAATGCCGCAGTTTTAGACGATTTAGTTTACCCTCTTATTCTAGGGAGAACATATGTCTTCCTTGGGGATCTTTCACAGAAACCCAAGTCAACACAAGAGAGAGGGAGAACCCAGGAAACGTCATAGCGGCCCCTGAGCTCTCATCTCTAACCAGCCCCAACATACCGGATTTGAAGAAGGCACAAAGGCAAGATAAAACCCTAAAGCCTAGTGTTAGTAGGTTGTGTGGAAACTACTCCCATACTCCTCAGGGAGCACTGTAGTAAAGTAAATCTGTGTGACACCCCGCTCAAATTTCTCCGCTTGAAAATTAACTAACGTACTCCTAAAATCTATTAATAACTACCGCATTTGAAATTTGTCTCAAGGCCACCGTAAAATCAACCGCCAACAATTTGACTAAAGAATTTGAATTTTTCTACTACACCAAGTTAAAAAGGTTACTACCCCCAAACACACCCCACCCCCCTAATATTTATTAACGAACGACGTAAAAATTAACAACCAATCGGATTGTTACCTCGTTTTATAGTGACGATAAAATTTTGGTTGGAGTGAGAAAAATGTCTAATATGTGTTTTTACCAAAAATTAAATAATTTATTTCTCAAAACTAAAGATAATTAAAAGGAAAGAGATACCTGGAATAGTAGCGCTGATATTGATTAACATAATACCATAAAGATTTCCCATTAATAAAACTATCTTGAAGTAGAAACATTTATTTTATTAATATTTTCAGTTCTGGAAAAAGCACAATTAATTACTTAAAAATTACACAGATGAAAACGGGGAGAAATAAATGAAGGAAACCTATAGGGGTAGATAGAGGACAGCTGGCCGTTTAATAATCAATTTTGATATTAAAAATCGGTCTATAAATAACAGAGATATATAAAATATTAATAAAATCAGACGAGCGAACACGCTGAACAACGCTCAATGTTTATGGTCCAAAATTAATTAATTTTTTTGACGCGTCTTTTGATTGGCTGGTTGGAATTGATAACTTTTAACCTTGCTTGGATAAGTCCGCCATTTGAGAAAAACTTAAACACAGAAAGGTTGAGAGCAGATGCAAAGCATTGGTGACAAATGCCTTTGCCGTCTGGACGACACAGCAGTCTGGAATTGAGCCATTTACTGCTAGTCAATCCTGTCATTGTGTGATTATTCTTTACTTGCGGTAAGATAACTAAGTATTAGTATTTCATTGGCATGTAACTGGCCACAGATTGTGCGCCATATTTTGTTGTTCGACATTGCCAGTTGGAAGAGGTTACGACAGCCTAAGTAGGAGATGCCTAAGCAGACTTAGAGGGAAGTGAAACTAATTTGTGTTTGAATATTGCCATAAAATCTTACGACTGTAAGTCCAGAGGCCACTAGCAATCTTCTGCAGTGCCACAGTGTTCTAATGACACATGAAAACATACCTAGGATGTTTGAACAAAAGATTTAACAGGTCACAAGAAGAAAATTGTATACCCCAGCTAATTTTAGGGAGGACAATCAATGCTTAAGGTGACAGGGGCGTTGCAGCCATATGGGAAGAAGAATGTAAACACAGGACGGAGTGAAGTCAAAGAAAATAGGGTCTGGTGTAAATGATTCGCACACGTGACTGATCCCAGAAAATCTTAGTATTGATTAGTTGTGGAATTGTTATAGCCAGCATATAAAAAGGAGGGAATATCCTTCTTTTTCAGGGTTACATTGCCTATTACTTGGTGGTGGCAGGAAACCTGGTGCAGGCAGACCTTGCATACATTGAAGCCTCAGTAAAGCTGCATGCTGCATCAGTGGTCAGAAGACAACTCTTGTGTTGACCTTGCATAGTCTACAGTCATCCACCTCAGACAGGCTGTCAGGTCAAGTCCCTTTAAATGGGCATATGAGATCTCATCTTAACAATTTCCACAACCAGAACAGAAATTCCTGTGGGCGTGATGATACCAACAGACCCTCACCAAATTGACTCTTTGTTATAGAAATTATTAAATCAGACTGTGGGATACACATACAGTGACCCTTTAATACACCAGTTATGGACAAAGGGTCAACTTTATTTATTTATATGTTGTAAATAAAATTTTCTTGATTTGAAAACATTCCTGTCCCAAAAGAATTGAGGTACAGGAAAATAAAAAATTTTAATATATTAATATAACTTTACCAACAGTCTTACTTACTTCACTTTTATTGAGTTAAAGTTATGTTTGACATTGTTCATACATCACAATAGATACATTACCCTAAACACTTGCCACACAACATCACAGAGATTATTTTACACAGAGTGAGATCTTACAGAGGTAGCGGATAGGGACGCTGAGAACATCATCATCATTAATTAGACTCAGGGAACTTACACAGCTGGACCTCACTTTGTTTAACCTTAGTGTAGTAACATCAATAACCTCTCACATACCACAAGCACATTATAGGGAGAAAGGTTTAGTTTACCAAAGGATCGGGAACAAGAGACAGTTAGTTGTCCCGCTCCCATATAGAACCCGCCTGATGCAGCAAATGTATAAACCCCCCTTGCAACCTCATCGAGGTATACGTACTTTATTACGTCATGTTTCCTTAAAATACTTCTGATCAGACATGCAGCGGGATATCTACAGTATGTGCACGATTGCTCAGACTGCCATAGCCTGGGAAACCAGAATGGTGAAAACCATAATTTAGCTACGAGGAAGGTGAAGGAGCAGAGCACACACCAAGAATGAGCTTTGGCGTTGGCAAGGTGTGTCCGAGTGTACATTCTGATGGCAGCGGACGAAATTAGATACCTGCTGGTGTTTCAGAAAGTACCAACTTTGCTTTGTGGCGGATTTTATTGTCTCAGTATCTACAGGAGCTAGTGGTAACGAGATATTCGCAGTACGGTAATAAATAAGAGAAAAGGTTCAATAGAGCCACGTTTTTAACAGCACTTGGCAGTAGAAATCAGTCTTTGAACCTCTGAATCAGCTTTCCTACCTTACATTCAGACTTTCATAAATCGTACGTTTCCCATCTATTGCAACTTGGCACTGCCTATGAGCAAAACCAACAAACTTTCTCGGCTCTTCTCGTGAACAGTGGTTTCAAATAAGCGTGTACTTGGTGGGCATCAAACTATTTCATCCTGTCGATTAGGTAAGTTCTCATATTTATATATTTTTTTATTTCCATAGAGCTAGCATCAGTTTTACTAACATCAATAATTAATTAAGCAGATACATTTTGATACAGATTTGCCGTATATTGAATATTGCTGTTCAGTCCATTATATTACATCTTTTTAATTTATTACCGGGATCTCCACACTTTGTAGTTAGGCCACTGGCTCCCAATCTTTAAATCTTACGACCTATATACAAAAGTGAGTTATTTTATGTTATTTCATATTAAATAACTATTATTATACTTTATGACATCATTATTGGGTTACTTCAGTGTTGTTGTGGCTGTTGCTGATTGTGTGTTTTTTTTCCTGATTGTTTTTTTTTTTTTGTAATTTATTTATGGCGGTCGTTAAGAAACTTTATATAAAAGAAGATTAAACTGATAAGAATATTTGTGTCAACATTTTTGTAAAGCCACTTTTACATCAGTTTTTTTGTTTTTTTTTTTGTATACTTGACGAATGTTTTTTTATCTGCAAAACTGTAAAATCAGTTCTTTGTTCCAGAATCCAGAACAAATATGGCACAAGCAGAACAAGCCAAAAAGAAGTGCAGACAATACAGCGCGGAATATCTGAAATATGGATTTATTCCAGCACTAAATAACCAACAAATGCCAATGTATCTATTATGTGAGAGGGCCTTTTCAAATAAGGCGATGAAACCTTCCAGACTCCGTGAACATTTGAAAAAAAATCAGCCAGATAAAACAGATAAAAGTTTGGCATATTTTCAGTCACTTCGTGAAAACTTTCAGAAACTGTTCGTGACATGTTTCCCAACACTTCACAACAAAGCTGTGATGGTTTGTGAGCTTCTTACAACATTTCATTGCTGATACCTAAATCTGGAAAGCCTCACACAATCTGAGAAAACTTGATTTGCCAGCTATTAAGGATATTGTGAGTACAGTTATGCATATGTCACCTGAACAAATAATTAACGCGATTCCACTCAGCAATACCTCTGTTCGAAGAAGAATAGATAAAATGGCTGAGAATGTTGAAAAACAATGTGCAACATACTTAGGACAACAGAATTTGCATTGCAGTTGGATGAGTCAACTTTGCCGAGCAATGAGTCTTTACTTCTTGCGTATGTTCGCTTCGTAAAAGATGAAAGCTTGGTTCAAGAGTTGTGATTTGCTAGGCAACTCGTAACTGATACAAAAGGGGAGTCAATATTTCTTGTAGTTGAGCAATTTATCAAAGAGAAGTACATTCTTCTTACTAACATTCTTGCTTGTGCAACAGATAGGGCACCATCAATGATAGGTTGTTACCGCGGGTTTATCAAGTTCTTAAAAGAAGCTGTACCTAATATATTTGCAATACACTGTGTAATTCACAGACAACATCTTGTCGCAAAAAATCTAAGTGATCGGCTTCACAAATCATTAAATACTGGTATCACAGAGATTAATAAAAGTAAGTCCCATGCTCTCAATTCTCGACTATGTCGAGAGCTTTGTACTGAGAAAGATGAACAGTTTGAACATTTGCTGATGCATACAGAAGTCAGGTGGCTCTCAAAAGAAAATTGTCAGAGACGCTTTTATGCTCTTTTTGAAACTGTGGTAGAATTCTTCAAAGACTCGCCTGCTTTGCTCAGTACAGAACTAATGAATATCAGGCATGACATTACATATTTGTCAGATTTATTCACAAAGTTTAACTAAATAAATCTACAACTGCAAGGACGTGGTATTAGTTTTATAAAAGTCAAATCTGTCGTCTCCATCTTTCTGGCCAAATTAACGCTATTCAAACGCAACATTGGCCCTCGCGAGTTAATCCAATTTCCCAGCCTCTTAGAGTTGGAAGAGAAAGACAAAATACCAGAGGATAATCTTCAAGTATATTGTGCACATCTAGATATGCTGCATAAAGACAAGTCTTAGAGGATCTTCTTTTGATCAGTATTAAAGACTGGATAATAAATCCATTCCTGGTGTTGCGTGCATATTTTGACGCACATATTACAAAAATCGATATGGCTATTTAATATAGACATTCATTCATTTGTGTATGAAAATGCTGTCTATGGTAAAAGCGAGAGAATCCATGGTTGATTCACACTTTTGATTATAGGAGTAATCGTTCTTGATATTGATCCGGCGCATGGATTGCTCTTACGTCTGTACTTATTTTTTAGGGCCAGAAAATATATTAATTTGCTCATTATGTTTATGGCCTGAATTCATATGTATTACATATTATTAGTACAAGTAGAATCAGTCCTATATTGTATATTTTGGATGGGTAGGCGGGACTAGATTCTTATTATTCCGGTCTAGCGGAAGTATGAGTTGTCTTGACAAGTCGTGATGAGTTCCGATGTACCGTGATAATGGCGGGTACGCATTTTTCAAAGGGCTGGTAGATTCTTAAGGAAATATAATCCATGAAGTGGTTTTCTTCTAAAGGAGATGGTATCTCTACTATAGTTTATGTTAGAGACTCTCCTAAGGTACGGTACAATGTATAATTCGGACTCCATGTATTGCCAGACCCTATTTTGATGATCTCATGTCGATTCGACCTAGATGGAACATTGTGCTTCGTATCGCTAGGGTCGTGTTTTGTATCGACAAAGATGACAGACTTTCCTACAGCGGTTATGGCTACGTGAATTAACCTGATCACCGTAGAGCTGTATGGGAACATTTATGAAATCATTTATATACCCATTATAAATTAACTCTGGCTTATATTCTCCTTCCTATGAATGAGTGAACGACAACTCAGGGAGGCGGCCATGTTAGATTTCGGTCATCATATGTTTTGATCACTGCCAAGAGAACAGATTATTTATCCTATTATCGGACAGTGACAGGGAGATCTCAATCTTGCTAGAAACCCCCTCTTTCGTGGTTTCATAATATATGCTACAAACTATGGACGTCAAATAACTTTAGTTATTTACCGATCTGCCTTCACTGACGCGTTTAGTCAGATAGGGGGATGCGGCCATAATATATCATGACATTGAACTTTTGATGTACTGCCCATTATTTCTGAATGTGTCATGACTTCAGATCTGCTATGTATACCTACAAATTGATATGTCAACATACCATGATGTACTCGTATGTCCCAGTGTGTACGTCTGAATAAATTGAGTAAACAAAGATTCCAGCAGTCTGCATTGGTGCCTTGTAGACACAAGTGTATGAGTGGTTATATTGGTCAGCACACGAACAGTACACCATTCGCGGTAATCACACTCTGCACTTCTACTCCATACATACACCATCCTGCGTCGGTTGGAGTGACCAAGTTTAGGGCCTGCTTCCCCTGGAGCCTTTGCCTTCCCTAACTCAGGACTAGGGTGAGTTACCCATTTACAGCTGGGTAGACTGGAGCATGCCTGATCTCAACAACACACCACTCTTCCTTACAGAGCATACCGACTGACACTTTACAGAGTGGAAAGAAGAAAAGAAACTTTTACAGTGGCGAGCCAGATTCCTGGGTCCAGCTTACGCAGTTTTGTGTTGAGAATCACAGTTTACAGCTGAAAGAACATTTGTTTGAACACATCAACACCAGTAGGACAGCTATACAGTCGATGTCAGCTTGACCTGTATTACCGATAGGATGCTGTATCTAGGTCAGCGCTTGTTGACAGTTTTTTTCGCTGTACAGACAGTATTACACAGGACAGTGGTATCAAGTGTAGAAAATATCTGGAGCAGTATTGTTGACATTTCTCAACGTACAGAAGAATCACAGTGTTGTTGAACATAAAGTGCATAGTTCATCGTTGGATCTTCATATGCTCAAAAGAGAAAAAATTGACAGTGTAATAGTTTAAAATTAAATCTATTACTCAATAAAGTGGCAAGTTATTAGTATTAAAATAAACTGTGCCTGCTTTACAACACTATACCTGCAACACATTCCATTCATGACATAAATTATATTGTATGCTATATGCTATTTATGCTTACATGTTATTTGTTATGTATTAAATTAGTTTATGTTCTGTGTGACTAGTACAAGGTATGCCGAGTGACATTGGTCTGGACTAGTATTCTATAGGTACACATTTTCTTAATTGGAAATTTGTTAGCAACAATTTGCTGCTATTTCTGTTAGTTGTGATGAGGTGTTCTTTTCTTCGTTGTTTTTGGTAATAATTTTGTGTTCCTTAGTTTTGTTTGATTTGTTTGTATAATTGTAGGTCTCATCTTTTCTTTCATTTCAGTTTTTTACACCCTTATGTTTATACACTGTGGCGTTATTTGTCTTGTTATATTATGGCAGTTATCATCACGGTTTCTGTGATCATTTTTTTCATTTCTCCTATTTAATTTAATTTGATCTCTGCAAATGTGTTCATATTGTCTTTTCGTGTTTGTCCTTTGTAATGTCTTTAGTTGACATAAACGTATGGTGGTATACACTGATAGTATAGTACAGATCAGTACTTTATGATTGTTATTGTTATAAAACAAAATGTACAAGACCTTTGTAAGGCTTGTCTCCCAAAGTGATTGGTAAAGGGAAATATTTTTTTCCACAGGTACTCAAGTGATCTTTGATTACATTGAGGTATACAAGACCTTTGTAAGGCTTGTCCCCACAGTATTTGAGATACAGTTATTGTTGTCCACAGGTACTCAAGTTATCATTGGTTATTATAAACCATATAAGTTTGGACTAAGACTAAGTCTATGGTATAGACTTGTCTCCCATTAAAGTGAAATAGGGTAATCTATTTACTTTTTCAGGTTTCTGATTTAAGAAGACAATATGTCTACATTAGATTATTTCATTGCACAAGGAAAATCTCTTGATAAGACTGGAAAAGACTTAGAACAATGGGCTGTTGCTCAATATGACAAAGCATTAGCTGCAGAAGAGAAAAAAACTGCTGCTGCTGTTGAAGAAAGAAAAGCTGCTGCTGAGGAAAAAAAAGCTGCGGCTGAGGAGAGAAAACTTCAAATAGAAGAAAAAAAAGCTTTGGCTGAAGAAAAAAGATTAGAAAGAGAAGCTGCTGCTGAAGAAAAAAAAGCTGCTGCTGAAGAAAAAAAAGCTCTGGCTGAAGAAAAAAGATTAGAAAAAGAAGCTGATACTGCTGCTGAACTTAAGAAATTGCAGATGCAAATGGAGGAAAGGAGATTTGAGGCAGAACAGAAGAAATTAGAAGCTGATGCAGAACAGAAAAAACTAGAAGTTGCTGCTGCTGCAGAACAGAAGAAATTAGAAGCTGCAGCTGAACAAAAAAAATTAGAAGTTGCTGCAGAACAGAAAAAATTAGAAGCTGCTGCTGCTGCAGAACAGAAAAAATTAGAAGCTGCTGCTGCTGCAGAACAAAAAAAATTAGATAGAGAAGCTGAAGAGAGAAAAGCAATAAGAGAACATGAGTTTGAATTAGAGAAATTAAAATTGACATGTATGAGTAATGTTAATCAGGCATCTGGTGGTAATGGTAAACCCTTTGTGTACAAGGTCAAGGTACCAGCGTTTAACCCTACCAGTGATGACATAACATTTTGGCTTTCTAGATTTGAACGGGCTTGTCGATCTCATAATGTTGACAAATCACAGTATGTGAATCAGTTGTCTGAAAATCTAAAAGGGGAGTCTCTGAGTAAGTTATATTTTGTTGAAGAGGCCGACAAAGATAATTATGATGCTGTTAGGGCAGCTTTGATAAAGAGATATCAGCTGTCTGAAGAAGGTTATCGTCTTTTGTTTAAAACAATGAGACCTGAGGTAGGTGTAGAATTCTCAGATTTCATCTCAAAAGCACGAATTACACTTTCACGATGGATTGAATTATCCAAAACAGAGAAAACATTTGATGGTCTTACGGATTTATTGCTAAGAGACAAGGTCATGTCTTCTGTAAATAAATCATTCCTAGAGTTCTTACATGAGCGTAAACCTGGTACAATAAAGCAAATGGAAGAATATTGTGACCAGTATGCCACGGCACACCCTGACATGATTCTTAGTAACTCTAACATTAAAGAGAGTATGCCAGTTGCTTCGGCAACAGAATATAATCAGAATTACTCACACAAATTCCAAGGAGCTAAAAATAAATTTGATAAAAAGGTTAATTGGAATAGGTATCAAAACCAAGATAACCGCTCAAATCAGAGTTCTTCTTTGAAGAACTGGAATCGGGCTGATAGTCCTCGACACGCGAGAGGTACCCATAATGTTAGAAATTCTCGAAAAGGGAGTAGCTATAGGAACTACCCAAGTGCTTCATGGAGACAAAAGAAACAATATTACAGGGATACTCAATATAATGAGCATGATGATTATGATCATGAATATTATGATTCAAACCCAAATAGGGGTTATAACAGAGGCAATAATAATTATAGAGACAATTATAACCGAGGTAGATCACAACACAAAAGACATGGTAAATCGTATTACCAGGCTAACTCTGCACGACAGGAGTTCCACGACACCGATAATCAGAATAATGATAAAAAAGACTCCAACAGTGTAGCAAATTCCGCTTTCGATTTTGCTAGAGCATTTGAGTGTTCGCAATGCAAAACATTATTCGATCCAACCACAGTTTCTACTTTAAGCTGCGGTCACCCGCTTCCCGCTCTCCATGCGTCAATCGCGCATAATGGAAGGGGTGCTCTTTTCTTTAATAGGGGCCTAATAGATGGTACTCCGGTATCAATTCTTTTCGATTCGGGGTGCACTACCATTGGAGTGAGGCAATCACTCGTAAATCCTTCTCGAGCTACAGGCAATATAGTCAAATGTGTAACATTTGGTGGCACATTGGAGAAGTACTCCACTGCCATTATCAATATTGCTACGCCTTTCTTTACAGGAGAGGTGCAAGCATGTCTCTTGCCGAATCCGATCGCTGATCTTATCATCGGTCGCATTCACGGGGTGAAAGAATGCACTCCACAGCAAATTTCTAATTGGGAAAATGTTAATATGCAATCGGCTAATGCAGTAATCACTAGGGCTCAAGCTCTTAATATGCCACAATCTTCACATTCTGAAGATAATGATGCGCAGATCCAAGATGATCCCTTGGAGATTTCCCACGATTCCTTTATCAAACAGCAGGAAGATGATCCTACTCTAAAGAAATTCTTTACTCTGGCAACAAAAGGTGATCCGAATAAGGATACTAATCGTAAATCTTGGATTACGATGAAGAATGGCGTACTTGTACGTATGGTACAAGACTCCGCTAAGTCCATTCATTCTCAAATCCTTGTGCCTAAAAATATGAGAGTTAAAATCTTACAGCACGCTCATGATTCGCAGTGTGCTGGACATATGGGTTTTTCCCGTACTAAAGCTAGAGTTCTTCAATCTTTCTTTTGGCCTGCTGTGAATAAGGACATACGAATCTATTGTCGATCTTGTAAAGTATGTCAAGAGATTAAATCCAGAGGTCCACGCCATGATGCACCTATTCAGGCTGCAGACATTCCCATTCGGCCATTTCAAAAAATGGCGATAGACATCATTGGTCCATTTAAGATAAAGTCTGCTAGAGGACACCAATTTATTTTGACGTGTGTTGATATGTGCACACGTTGGCCGGAGGCTGTTCCTCTAAAGAGCATAACTACTGCTGATGTCGCAGATGCTCTTTGGTTAATATTTTCTCGTCTGGGGTTTCCAGCAGAAATATTATCCGACCATGGTACCCAACTCATATCGGATACCATGTCTCAAGTAATGTCGACTCTGAAGATAGAGAGATCGCTGAGTAGTATTTATCATCCTATGTCCAATGGGATGGTGGAACGTTTGAATAGAACTCTGAAAAACCTACTAGGTAAGATAACAGAAGATCATCCTCAGGATTGGGATAGGGTTTTACCCGCGGCTCTCTTTGCATATAGAGAGGTCGCCAACGAACATACAGGATTTTCTCCCTTTGAACTTGTCTTTGGCGCGAAACCGCGAGGTCCTATGTCCTTACTTCATGATCTTATAACTGCTGATAATATTGTCGATGACACAAAATCCTCTTATGAATATGTCATCGCACTTAGACACAAGATTATTGAAGCATGCAAATTGGCAACTGCTTCTTCTGAATTTGCGAAACAGAAGGCAAGGGAATTTGCCAATAAAAAGAGATGTTTGCGTCAACTTTGTCCAGGTGACAAAGCATTTGTCTTGCTACCTTGTAGGGAAAATAGACTTCTCATTTCTTGGAAAGGTCCGTACGATATAATATCAAAAGTTTCCGATGTTGACTATATCGTCGATATTGACGGGAAGCGTAAAACCTTCCACATCAACATGCTCACGGAATTCCATGAACGTCCTGATTATTTACAACCTGTTTTCCAGGCAACGGACGATTTTCCAGTCCAACATGGACAGTACTCATCTCTGTCAGTAATACAGGATGAGGAAACGAGTTTCTCGGATGTAAATTTACCTTTTCCAATGATTCCTCTTCACTCTAATGAATCATGGAAAGATGTTGCAATTTCTCCAGAATTATCTCCAGGAGAGCAGAAACAAGTTTCTACTTTGTTAGAACAATTTCAGGATGTCCTTACTGACATTCCTGGTCAAACGGATGTCATTCAACATGACATTATTCTTACTGACCATAGTCCTATAAGAGTCAGACCGTATCCTATCCCGATACATTTTCAAGCACAGGTAGAGAAAGAGTTAGATGAGATGATAGAGTTAAAAATTATTGAACCATCCACATCAGCATATTCTTCGCCGATGGTTATAGTACGGAAAAAAGACAATAACATACGTCTTTGCGTGGATTATCGCAAATTGAATCAAGTGACTAAATTCGATGCTGAACCTATGCCTTTACTAGAAGAGCTACTTACGAGACTATCGAATTCTCACTTCTTTACTAAACTCGATTTGTCTAAGGGATATTGGCAAGTTCCACTATCCGAACACGCCAAACCGTTTACTGCTTTTTCGACGCCTAGGGGTCTATTCCAATGGAATTTCATGCCTTTCGGTCTTATGAACGCCCCTGCAACATTTGTACGCATGATGCGTCGAATCCTATCTCATCGCTCAGATGTCATTGCGTATCTTGATGACATCTGTCTTTTCAGTGATACTTGGAACGATCACTATAATGGTATAAATGAACTATTGTCTATCTTACGCGAGCATAACCTGACAGCGAAACCATCGAAAGCATGTATTGGTTTTAGCGAAATATCTTTCTTAGGACACCGTGTTGGTCATGGGTTCCTAAAAACAGAAGACCATAATACAAGTAAGATACTTAACATTTCTATTCCTAAGACTAAAAAGCAAGTACGAAGTCTCTTAGGTCTAATACAATTTTATGGACGATTCATCCCGAATCTGTCCTCCATTATGTCACCTCTTTCTTCCTTGCTAAAGAAAGGGTCTCCTAATGTAGTCCATTGGACTCAAGAATGTCAATCCTCTTTGGATAAGGTTAAAACTATGTTTTCTACTTCACCTATCCTAGTATTGCCTTCTAAGGATAAGACATTTATTCTTCGTAGTGACGCTTCATCCACCGGGATTGGAGCTGCACTAATGCAAGAGTACTCTGGAACTCTGCATCCTGTGATGTATATTTCTCGGAAATTAAATGCCGCAGAGAAGAATTACTCGGTCCTAGACCGTGAATTATTGGCTATGGTTTGGTCAATCCTTAAACTGCAAAGATTTCTTCTGGGCGCGCATTTCATTGTGGAAACTGACCAGAAAGCTCTTACGGCTATTCAGAGTAAAAATCTGAAGAGCGCGAGATCAACGCGATACGCGATTGCTCTACAGCCATTTCATTTTTCGGTGCGAGCTATCCGTGGGTCAGAAAATGTGATGGCAGATATTTTGTCTAGATGCCCACATGATTCATAACTGTTATACAACTTTGATACAGTTGTTTCTATGTTGAAATGTGTACACATATGTAATATATCATATATTGATTGTAACACTACTTAGCGGTTCATTGATATTTATTCACCGCTGATCTTTCAATGTTTTTCGTCTTTGATGATCATGATGTTAAGATATCTTAGATGAAATTTATGTATAAACTAAGGTGGAAATTGTGTCATTGCTATTATTGTAGTATGCGTTGGTGACACCTCTCTGGAAATATTTATACTTAGAGAAGTATTTTCTCTAAGGTCATAAAACTTATGCTTATCATCTGCGCATTGTATTGGTGCGTTGTGAGCCTATTGTATGTTGCTCCTAGATGTATTTCAAAAAAAAAAAAAAAGTACCATTTTTTTTTTCCCCGAGGGGTGTGGTAATCTGTTGCGTGCATATTTTGACGCACATATTACAAAAATCGATATGGCTATTTAATATGGGAAAAATATAGACATTCATTCATTTGTGTATGAAAAATGCTGTCTATGGTAAAAGCGAGAGAATCCATGTTTGATTCACACTTTTGATTATAGGAGTAATCGTTCTTGATATTGATCCGGCGCATGGATTGCTCTTACGTTTGTACTTATTTTTTAGGGCCAGAAAATATATTAATTTGCTTATTATGTTTATGGCCTGAATTCATATGTATTACATATTATTAGTACAAGTAGAATCAGTCCTATATTGTATATTTTGGATGGGTAGGCGGGACTAGATTCTTATTATTCCGGTCTAGCGGAAGTATGAGTTGTCTTGACAAGTCGTGATGAGTTCCGATGTACCGTGATAATGGCGGGTACGCATTTTTCAAAGGGCTGGTAGATTCTTAAGGAAATATAATCATGAAGTGGTTTTCTTCTAAAGGAGATGGTATCTCTACTATAGTTTATGTTAGAGACTCTCCTAAGGTACGGTACAATGTATAATTCGGACTCCATGTATTGCCAGACCCTATTTTGATGATCTCATGTCGATTCGACCTAGATGGAACATTGTGCTTCGTATCGCTAGGGTCGTGTTTTTGTATCGACAAAGATGACAGACTTTCCTACAGCGGTTATGGCTACGTGAATTAACCTGATCACCGTAGAGCTGTATGGGAACATTTATGAAATCATTTATATACCCATTATAAATTAACTCTGGCTTATATTCTCCTTCCTATGAATGAGTGAACGACAACTCAGGGAGGCGGCCATGTTAGATTTCGGTCATCATATGTTTTGATCACTGCCAAGAGAACAGATTATTTATCCTATTATCGGACAGTGACAGGGAGATCTCAATCTTGCTAGAAACCCCCTCTTTCGTGGTTTCATAATATATGCTACAAACTATGGACGTCAAATAACTTTAGTTATTTACCGATCTGCCTTCACTGACGCGTTTAGTCAGATAGGGGGATGCGGCCATAATATATCATGACATTGAACTTTTGATGTACTGCCCATTATTTCTGAATGTGTCATGACTTCAGATCTGCTATGTATACCTACAAATTGATATGTCAACATACCATGATGTACTCGTATGTCCCAGTGTGTACGTCTGAATAAATTGAGTAAACAAAGATTCCAGCAGTCTGCATTGGTGCCTTGTAGACACAAGTGTATGAGTGGTTATATTGGTCAGCACACGAACAGTACACCATTCGCGGTAATCACACTCTGCACTTCTACTCCATACATACACCATCCTGCGTCGGTTGGAGTGACCAAGTTTAGGGCCTGCTTCCCCTGGAGCCTTTGCCTTCCCTAACTCAGGACTAGGGTGAGTTACCCATTTACAGCTGGGTAGACTGGAGCATGCCTGATCTCAACAACACACCACTCTTCCTTACAGAGCATACCGACTGACACTTTACAGAGTGGAAAGAAGAAAAGAAACTTTACACTGGACAGGTGCAGTGAGGAATTAGGAAGAGTGGAAGAGGAACTGATATCGCTACAAAATGACGTTGAGTTTAAGCCAATGTTCAAAAAATCATATCAAGACTTTTGGTTGCAGAAAGAAATCTCTGAACGCTATCATGCAGTGTAGGGAAAGGTTAAGATGTTATGTATTGCCTTTCCAATATCGTATTTAGTAGAGCGTGGTTTCAGCGCGGTTGTCCAACTTCTTTCGAAGCAAAGAAACAGACTGCAAATTACTGAACGAGGGGATCTGAGACTCCTTCTGAGTAACTTTCAGCCTGATGATGAGAAGCTGAAATCACTACACCAGGCACATCCATCTCACTGAAGTTAAAATGAAGTAAGTTTGTTACTAATATACTCTCGCATACTGCTGTTTGTTATACTGGATTAAGTAATCACGTTTTTCTTTTTAAATTAAGTTAATAAATAAGCGTATCTGTAGCTTGATATTAGAATGTAATAAATAGAGCAATTAGTTGTGACTGTATTAACAGTTGCTCTTATCTTTCACTCTTTCTATTATCATTTTTTTATGAACTGTGGGGAATTGCAGGGGTGGAGGGCGCTGGGGACATGCCCTGGAAGCCAAG
This sequence comes from Oreohelix idahoensis, assembly GCA_024509875.1. Classification (NCBI taxonomy): domain Eukaryota; kingdom Metazoa; phylum Mollusca; class Gastropoda; order Stylommatophora; family Oreohelicidae; genus Oreohelix; species Oreohelix idahoensis. Next base: position 37,339 of record JAMPIV010014014.1, on the reverse strand, counting down.
GGGGCGGTGACCCGAAAAAGTTTGTGAAACACTGTTCTACACTCTCTGCCAAGGCTGATGATGACTTGCTGGTAGGTAATCCAGTTCTCATATGACTTACTCCACTCTTCCCCTTTGAATATATTTTCAACTGTGGTCACCCGCTTGATCGTTGTCTCTGGCTGTGCCATCCATGACACCCCCCTCTTTATTCTTGCTCCCTTAATGTCAGCTATGTTTTCATCCAGGGGGTGTCGTTTGCCTGTGGTTACTCGCATATAGGTTTTTGATTGGCCATCGCATATCTGGATCTAATCGACAGCACTCAAACATTGTACTTCATAGTAACAATGGAGGTATCTCGCGGAAAGCCCAAGCTTATTTGCATCCGTTCCTTTTGAATGAGTTCTAGTCGTTCACATTGTGTTACTGACAGCGTGAGTATTCCCTGCCCATACTCAATGACCGATGTGACTGGATTATAAAGAAGACATAGTAATCTCTGCTCCAGATGCGCTGCGGCCATTATTTTCAGGGCTGCCAGACCTCTCCTGCATTTCTGTCTGATGTGATCAACATTGTACTTATACGATAGTCCCCGATCGAATGTAACTCCATTGTGTTTCAGCTTTACTTGCCTTTCAATTTTCTGTCCATTGAGAGTAATATCTGGAGGGTCTGTTTTCACATTGGAGTTGTTTAAGGAGCACCACATCACGCAGGTTTTGCTGGGATTGACTTTGGAGCCAGTTTCCACGCACCATTGAAACACCTCCTGTAGTGTCCCATAAATGTTATTTCCTGTCGGTAAGAGCCGGTTCTGTAAATGAGTATGTCATCAGCAAAAGTCAATGTTCGTCCCAACTCAGTTGGCTGAATGATGGCTTCTTTTGCTGTACAGACACTAAACAGCACCGGTGATGGAGGAAAACCCTGTAGTAATAACAGTGTGAACTTTAAAACATTAATGAACTGTGTAATCGCTTACGGTGTTAACCCTTGGCTAACAAGATGGATAGCAGCTGCCTTAACTGAGAGGTCAGTGGCATTTTGTTTGGGAACATGTATCTGTGTGTGTGTGTGTGTTACGTTGTGTTGTGTGTGTGTGTGTGGGTGGGTGGGGCTAAGCCACGCTTACGAAGAAACAAATTCTATACATCCAACGTATATATATATATATATATATATATATATATGTGTGTGTGTGTGTGTGTGTGGTGTGTGTGTGTGTGTGTGTGTGTGTGTGTGTGTGTGTGTGTGTGTGTGTGTGTGTGTGTGTGTGTGTGTGTGTGTGTGTGTGTGTGTGTGTGTGTGTGTGTGTGTGTGTGTGTGTGTGTGTGTGTGTGTGTGTGTGTGTGTGTGTGTGTGTGTGTGTGTGTGTGTGTGTGTGTGTGTGTGTGTGTGTGTGTGTGTGTGTGTGTGTGTGTGTGTGTGTGTGTGTGTGTGTGTGTGTGTGTGTGTGTTGTGGTGTGTGTGTGTGTGTGTGTGTGTGTGTGTGTGTGTGTGTGTGTGTGTGTGTGTGTGTGTGTGTGTGTGTGTGTGTGTGTGTGTGTGTGTGTGTGTGTGTGTGTGTGTGTGTGTGTTCTAAAGGAATAGAAAGGGTGATAGAAATCATACTAAAAATTTGACTGAATAGAAAGGGACGCCTCAGATGAAAGAAAGTTGGGTGTTCAAACCATGAGGTTTATAAACTTTAAGGCAACCCATAATTTGGATGAGGAGTTGTTCAAGGCGGAACCGACCGTTGGCGTTCGAGGAACAGGATCTGTTAGCTGGAACCTGGATGTCAGTAGCATCGTGGTGGTCAAGACAATTGATGGTTACAGATGCAGGTTCCAACCGAGAGATGTCGTAAAGGTTTCTGCAAAATCGGTCCCCAAGTCGTGTGCCCATTTGGCCAATGCAAGTAATTCTGCAACGTTTGCACATGATGGCATAAATGACGTTGCGCGACTTGCACGCAAAGCCATTTTTGATGGTGGGAAATAAAGAAGTAGAAAACAAGACAACATAAAAACAAGTTAGTGATGGTGAACGTGGCTTTAGGAATTGACACTCTACGTATTTGGATAACATATTGGCACGTCTTGCATCGTGTCCGATTACAAGGCTGGGTACCTAAAATGGCCACTGCTGACGGTTCTCAAACGGCTGTTGACCACGAGGCTAAAAGCACTGTTTTACTTTTCATGTATGTCTTTGTTAGCTTTATACAATTCGTCTTTACCTTTTTTTTACTCTTTACGGAGCATGGAGCAACACTGGAGTTGATCTCCTTGTAACAAACATGTAACAAACGTATAACAAACATGTAACAAAGCATTTATGTACTCGTGCAGCGGTGGCTTATGTAGCAACTTGTTTACATGACAAGGTTGCCAGCCCCCCCCCCCCCCCCCCCAATGAAGTAGTCGCATTTTACGACGTGCTTGAGGCAGCAGCGGTCTGCTGTGTTTGTGTGTGTGTCTTCACAAATCCCCAGCAGTTACACAAGGAGACTCACATAATGCTATATTCTTTATTCATCATATTAGTGTAAAAGACCGTTATAAGACGGGAATTAAATTCAAAAGCACCAGTACCTAACGGCAACACAAGTATAAAAAAACCACTGTGCATCACCACAGTACACGAACTACGTAGCAGCAGCGAGGATCCCAATGTGTGTATACGGGATCACACATTCTATAAATATATTGGTGTGCACACCGTCATTTGCGCAGTCTTCTTTGGTAAGTGTTACTATTTTCCGGAGAGAACATATAAGGGAAACAATACAATTAATGTCTAACTTTCAACCAAAGTTGCATCCCTTAGCGTTACGCACTGACAGAAAAAGCTGAGATTTTATTATATCGGATAAATAGCGCAAATTCACCAGAGAGAAGTAGCCAAAAGATAACACTCTTACGTAGTCTGCTCCGGTCTGGTTTAAAAAAAAAAGGAAAAGGAAGCTAAAATTTAAAAAGAAATAAACCGATAGACAAGAAGAATATATGAAAGTGTTATAGAAATACAAGCACGTGCCCTGCTGGGACATGATGTTTACACATACAAATACATACATACACACAGTGTATACAAATATATACTTCCAACATTTAAAACAAAAAAAAGTTTCTATGATCTAATTTTTATAATTTCGCATAAAATACTTTAAAAGTAAACACAGCCTGGCAGTAGTGGTTGAGTATTCACTAGCTATAATATTATACTGTTCTTAATAATTTCCCGTCCCACATTTCCCTTTTTTTTTTTTGTCTAGTCACGATGACTCAGGGAAGTAATAAATAATTAACGAAACTAGGTAAATGGTAGAAACTTGTTTTAAAAAATGGAAAGAAAGAAAGAATGACAGACAGACAGACAGAAAGGTGTTCCCGCTTTCTTCTTCTAACATCTGTCAATGTTATAAATTTATCTAAGAAACTCACAGGGATATAAATAAAAACCTTGGAAAGTGTTGAACAGAACGTGTGTCTATGCCTTACACACCGCGGGCCTGACGAGAACTGATGACGGAAGATAATTAATGGCTGGTAAAAGTTTTTTTAACATGAGGACAGGGTAGATGAGAAATACGTAAAAGGATAGTAATGAAGACTCCCATAACTTGTAACACATAAAGATGATTTTAGGAAGGAAATCCCTCAGAACTAAGGGTCTTTTATATTTGGACATGCGCCCTAATATAACCGACTAGGTTGAACGGGACGCGCCTCGCCAAAACGAGGCAAACGTTTTACATTAAAAAAAAGGAAGGAAATAACGATATTACGTAAAATGCAGGCACAAGAAAGAAAGAAAGAAAGAAATACACTAGACAACAGACAAGTAACAGAAGTAATAAACACTTCGTGGGTTCGAAACCAGTACCATACGAACATCTCGTTGACTCACTAAGAGAGTGGAATCATGCCAGGACACACGACCAGTTAAGTAGCCCAAGGAAGCTAACCTTCGATAAAAACAAGGTCGTGTTCTCTACCTTCATCCCAGGCGTCAGGTAACCTGTACATTCTTCATATCAGTCCATACCACCCACATGTCTTATCTCCAAGTCCTGGGCAACGTGCACCTCATAGATTGTCATACTTATAATTCTATCGATTCTGGCTCAGTGTGATTTCTACACTTCTGTCCGCGGTTCAAAGGTCTGAGTTTTGTTACTGGCATACGGCGCCCATCCTTCGTACAGTGTCCCATCTCTGGTTCATTCTTTTTGCATCTCGGCCTCCACAGTTCTCCGCCAGGTTGTTTTTGGTCGGCCTCTCTGTCGCTTTCCTTCAGTCTACTCGGCTGTAAATAGGTACATGACTTTGTTCTTGAGTTAGGAGATGCAAAGGCAGGGAAGAAGGGAACTGGTGACAACATCTCATAAAGCTGGACCTAGAATGGTGAAGTCTCTAACACATCTTCCCAATACGGCAGTATCTGCTTTGGGATTACCATTACCTTCTTTATTTATGCATTTTTGTGCTTACAGTAACCCCAGACTTCAGTCACTGAAATGAGACCTGCTAAGTAAACACATCGCAGGGGGGTTCCTGGGGCCCTGAATGGGAGGAAAGAAAAAGTAACACTGTAGCCTTCAACGATTCCGGGGGGGGGGGGGGGGGAAGGTCTCGTTGAAGGGACTGACAGAATAAGACTGCTGCTTCTTCATGCATGTCGTAGAGGCGACTAATATGAGGTTGTGCATGAGGTTAACAACTTGTTTTTCTACAATAATTTGCTACAAAAACCACTGCTGTAATACCACATGGATGTTTTGCTTCAGGTTTCCTGCAAGAGGATATCAGCAATAGTGGTTCCGTGGTTCATAAGGAGAGAGAAAATAAATGATGAACCTATCAAGCAGGTCGTGGAAAACGGTTAGCGGATTGAGCAGAGCGGCCATTCCATTCTGTATAAAACTTCAGACAAAAATACTCCTACAACAACATGGATAAGTCGACCGAAGCAAATAGTTTAAATGATCCATCTCGACCATCCAAAAGTAAAGAAGATCATCTCTCAAGGAGGTTCATGACGCAGCCCAGATAAAGTCAAAATAGAGTATCTGCTTGTGACTCACCCTTTTTATTTTCTCCTAAGAGAAGCTTTAAAAGATTCTGAAACAAAAATTGTTGATAAACAATAAGGATTTGAAGAAGGTACGTCACAGATAACGCCATATATATTATAAGACCACTGATAGAAAGAGCTACAGAAGTAAAGACAGATCTAAACGTGTGCACAAGCTCAAGCGCGAGACAATTATCACAATGTTCGAAAGAGAAAGCATCGATGATAAAGACATGAGAATAATAAAGAAGCTATACTGGCAACAATTCCTCATAAAGAGACTACAACGATCAAACATTTTTAGTTACAAGCATGTAGCACAAGACCATAGTCATGACGTATCACGTCCTGTCTGAAGTTTGAACATCCCTACATCTCCGATCTGCAATCTTCTGAGCCTTTTGTTGTTCGAGTCTTACTTCTTGTATGTTTTATAATGTCTACGCAAGGCTGTTGTTTACTTTTGTTATCAGTAAATATAAGATACCTCGGGGTCAACGAACCGACGTAAATCGTCTATACTTTGACATGGGGCAAAGGGTGCCCCCGTTCAGTGCAGGATTAACCAACAAGAACAATAAGCACGTGCTTACGGCACCAAGGGACAAAAAAAAGGGGGGGGGGGGCACCGCAGAGTTTTTTTCCCCCTAGCTATCATGCCCTTAAGTCTCAACTCATTCAATGCCACACTTGACTTCAGCCGAATGTTTTGTAATTGTCCTTATCTGCCGTGTTCGAATTGAATCAGAAGTGTTTTTTTTTTAAAAGTTTTCTTTGGGATGGTGAGTGATTAAAGTTTAAAAGTTTGAAGGTGTCAGACAAAGACCTAGAGTTCAGTATGTTTGGCTGCTTTACCAACGTTTTTCTGCATGAATTTCAGTGGGATCTGGCCTGGACGAAAACTGAATTGTCACTCTCTTATTTCACCTTCAGCATTTATTGAGTCATAATGTCTTGTCAGTTAAGCAATGGAAGGGCCTAGGGGGCACCATTGTTGGGGTGTGCTTAGGGCATCATTTTGCCTTAATCCGGCACCACCTCCGTTACAGCCACACGGTTTTCATCACGAACCGATGAACAAAATGACAGAGAGAGACAAAGAGACAGAGAGACAAAGAGAGAGAGAGACAAAGAGAGAGAGAGAGAGAGAGAGAGAGAGAGAGAGAGAGAGAGAGAGAGAGAGAGAGAGAGAGAGAGAGAGAGAGAGAGAGAGAGAGAGAGAGAGAGAGAGAGAGAGAGAGAACTTACACAAAATAAATATAAAATGAAGCCACCCTAAATTAAAATACCTGAAGTCTGTGTCATGGTTCCAGTATGGGCACAATGGCCACTTGAATAGTGTTTATTGTATTTTACTAAGTTCTCGCTTCCTCTCGTCTCTGTTTTGGGAGGTTACCTCTCTCATTCTGTTACACTCAGCAAAATCCAAATGTCTTTTATCCATTATAATGTTCAGTATTCTACATAGCACATTAATTATTAAAACGATATTATACTATTTATTATTACCCACATTCTTTCATCAGTGTTTCTCATTCTTTTTACCAAGCCGGAACCCTTAAAATAGTTTTCCACTGTCATAGGAACTCCCAATGACGCAATTCTATTAGCGTAAAATTCTTACAAAGACATCTCTTCTATATTTATCTCTTTGGCATGACTATTACCGACACGGAAGTCAATGATTTTAATTTTAAATAAAAAGGAAACGCGATACTGATCAAATTTTACGTTTGCAAACATTAAATTATTATATGAGTGCTATTTATCAATACAAGAGGAAAAAGGAACATAGAGATACACAACTAAATATAATCCTAAATAAGAACAACATTTGAACTTTTGTTGCGGTATTTCAACATTTGTATTTATTCATTCCACGATTTGTCGTGGAACCCCTGAGGATGAGTTGCGGAACCCTAGGGTTCAGCGGAACACAGGCTGAGAAACGCTGCTTTATATACTATAAAATATTCAGAACATCAGCGGTCGACAACTGGTCGATCTCGAACTACTGGTAGGTCTCAGGAGATATTTTGATAGATCTTTATGAGCCGGAGAAGGGGAAAAAATTAATCATTTTTAACCTAGTGAAAGTTCGAACTAGTCCTCTCCCTCCGGCTTGTAATAGCGTGTTATCTCCATGATTATGGGAGCCGCGCTGGTGTAATGGCTTCGGCGTTGTACTGGCGACCAGGTGTTCATTGTTCAAACCCGGGCGTCAGCGTTTGAAGAAATGTTTACGGCCGGAAATTTGACTGAATAACCTGAACGGCTCCTGTGATAAACCCTCTGTGGATGGGAAGGAGCGAAGCTCCTGACCGGGTTGGAAGGAAAGTCCTCAGGTTCCCCAGCCTCGCAATGACATGTCATTGGGCCGAAGGGCTGAAAGCCCAAGTGCCACTGGTTTAAAAAAAAAAAAAAATCACCATGATTAAAGATAGGAGGCAGCCATCACGTTTGTCAAGAACAGTAATGTCGGGAGATATTTTTAAACTGTACATTTTACAACTGAAGCTGATTCTCCACCTAACTCTGCAGACATGATTTTATCCGGGAAGATCTTTGACATGTCATAGTGAAAACGTTTCATGCCATGAAATGTCCTGGCGAAATTCCACTTCAGTTTTAGCGTACGGCACACACAAATATACATAAGAGAATACACAAGGCAACATGGATATCACCAGACCATAGAACAGAAAATCAGATCGATCATATATGCATAAAGAAGAAGTTTAGATCATCATTGCAGGATGTAAAGGTATATAGAGGAGCAGATGTGGCATCAGATCACCATCTTCTGATAGCCAAAGTAAAAATGAAACTCAAGAGATATGCAACATAGCAAAATTATAGACAACAGTTTAATGTAGGACAGCTAAGAAATCAAGAAACAAGAGACAAATTTGCGGTCACAGTATCCAACAAATTCCAAGTGCTCCAACAGTTGGAAGATGTAGAGAATACAGAAGACTATTGGCAGCAGGTCAAAACGGTATGGAAGGAGACATGTGAAGAAATACTGGGGAAAAGGGAAAGACAACAAAAAGCATGGATAACAACAGAAACCATCAATAAGATAAAAGATAGAAAAAACAAGAAAGCAGAGTTAAACACAAGCAAAACCAGAAGTTCCAAAGCCAAGGCTCAAGAAGTGTACACAGAAGCAAACAAAGAAGTAAAAAGAAGTATCAAAAGAGACAAGAGGAAGTATATTGAGGAGTTGGCAAGAGAGGCAGAAGATACTGCAGCCAAAGGAAATATGAGAGAACTGTATAGCAGCACAAAGAAGCTAACAGGGAAATACAAGCAAACAAGTTGCCTCATAAAAGGTAAGAATGGGAAACTGCTCAGCAATATACAAGAGCAAATGAAGAGGTGGACAGAATATTTTGGGGACCTTCTCAATAGACCAGCTCCACAAAACCCGCCGGACATCCAGCCAGCAGAAGAAGAGCTACAAATTAACGGTGAAAGACCAACGAAGGAAGAAATAAAGAAAGCCATAAAGCTTCTAAGAGATGGAAAAGCGTCTGGACCTGATGGCATTCCAGCAGAGGCCATCAAAGCAGATACCGACACGGCTACAGAGATGTTATATAAATTACTTGGTAAAGTCTGGGAAAAAGAAGAGATACCAGCAGAATGGAAGGAAGGATATCTGGTTAAGTTGCCTAAGAAGGGAAATCTACAAGAGTGCACAAATTATAGAGGAATAATGTTACTATCAGTGCCAGGAAAGGTATTGAACAGGATTATCCTTGAGAGATTAAAGGAGTCCATAGACAAGAAATTGAGAGATGAACAAGCAGGTTTTCGACAAAACAGATCATGTACAGACCAGATAGCCACTTTGAGAATAATAGTGAACAAAGTCTGGAATGGAATTCACCACTATACATCGGATTTGTGGACTACGAAAAAGCATTTGACAGTGTGGACAGAGAATCACTTTGGAAATTGATGAGGCATTATGGAGTTCCCCTGAAGATCATTAATTTAATAAAGAAAACCTATGAAGACATGACGTGCAGAGTTCTTCATGAAGGACAGCTTACAGAACCATTTGGGATAAGAACAGGAGTGCGACAGGGATGCCTCTTGTCTCCATTTCTTTTCTTGCTGGCAATAGATTGGGTTATGAGATCATCGACAACACACAACGGAAATGGAATCCAGTGGACTCTGACTAAGCAGTTGGATGATCTGGATTTTGCTGATGATTTGGCTCTCCTGTCCCATAACCGTAATCAGATGCAGGACAAATTGAAAACACTCGATGAGAGGTCACAGCAATTGGGTCTGAAAATACACAGGGAAAAGACAAAAATAATGCGAATAAATGCAGGTAATGAAAACAGGGTTGAACTTGAAGAAACGCCAATACAAGATGTAGAATCATACACATATCTTGGCAGTAATATAGATAAAGTTGGAGGGACAGACAGCGATATCAAAATAAGAATACAAAAATCAAGAGGAGCTTTCATTGCATTGGGAAATATATGGAGATCAAGAGAAATAGGATCCAACACGAAAATAAGAATCTTCAACTCAAATGTGAAGTCAGTCCTATTGTATGGCTCGGAGACATGGAGAACAACAAAGACAACAACCAAAAAGCTACAGACTTTCATAAATGGGTGCTTGCGTAGAATAGAGGGATTAAAATGGTATGACAAGGTTACCAATGTGGAACTGATGACAAGAACTGGACAAGTGCCAGTGGAACAAGAGATGAGAAGAAGACGATGGCGATGGATAGGACACACACTGAGGAAACCTGTTGATAGCATTACAAGGCAGTCCTTGTTCTGGAACCCCCAGGGCAAGAGAGGCAGAGGAAGACCAAGAAGTACATGGAGAAGAGAGTTTTAAACAGAGGTGAAAATGATGAGGAGAACATGGAAAGAACTTGAGATGATGGCACGTGACAGGAGGACTTGGCATGTGTTTGTTGAAGGCCTATGCTCCTTTGGGAGTGGAGGGTTATGAATGAATGAACACACAAAATATATATATATATATATATATATATATATATATATATATATATATATATATATATATATATATAATATATATATATATATATATATATATATATATATATATATATATATATATATATATATATATATATATATATATATATATATATACACACACTGGGTGTCCTCGAACTATTCACCAGATTATGAAGTTCAATAACCTTGAGCAGAAACGAATGTTACGAATAAAGGATACTGCATTTTCCGGTTTAACCCCAAGGAATTTTTGTTGGCCACATTCAATAAAATTCACGCTCAAAAAGAAAAGTACGGGATACAGGTTTTCAGCCTGTCTTCTCATGGTCACCCTTTATAACACGTACAGTGTCCAGCCAGATACTGCAGCTCCCGTCACGTGTTTACGAAGCAGAACAGGTGCAATCAGTTTAAATGAATGTTACCTAGACAATTCCTTGGGTGAAGGCTGGAAATGTGCAATCATTTAACAGTAGCACTCGTATCTGCTCAGGGTTATTGAACTTTATAATCCCGTGAAAAATTCTCTGGCAACGTGCCGACTTGGGAGAGGCGCCAACATTTTTTTTTATTTTTTTTTTAAATTAAAAACAAAACATTGTAAAAGAACAATGAAACATAAATATAAAAGTAAAAAATTATATGTTTACATGAAACTGGTTATTTTTCTATATGTCTATATTATTCCTTTTTTTTTCCAGAACAGTTCATTGAGGCCCATTGGTAATTCAATGTGAATAAAGAACAAAAAAATTACCTACAATAAGATTGTCAAAGTATAAGTGTATTATATTGTTGTAAAATGCTACATTTAATATATTTTGCGGAAATTACACTTTGGTTAAACTCAGTAGCAGGAAATTGAGTCTCGAAAGAGCACATACAGTACGGGAGGAACGGGGATGTCAGAAAACGGTTTGTGCGCTCTTATGTCCACTCCGGCAGGATTGCTTTACATTCCTGTGCGAGAGATATTTTGTTATTTATCTCTCTCCTGCCATTGTTTATAATAATAATAAATTCTTTAAGCGTGGTTGTCGTGAAATATTCTAATCCACATATATAAATTAAAAGGTAGATGCAAAGCCTAACAAATAAATTCTAATAAAGAAAAGAGCAACGGTAAAATAACAGTGCTGTCACAAAGAATGTACTCGAAATCCCCTTTGTTTTATGCTTCGTCTGCAAATTGTAACGTTTCCACGTTAAATATAAGCCACTGCATAAATACAAGCGTTTCCACAACACATTAAAACGGGTATTGCATTTCTAAGAAAAACATTGAGAGGCACACTGCGTAATGACCTAAATTAAGCCTAACATTAATTATACTACGTTACCAAAACGAACGAACAGATGGACTCAAATAGAAAGAGAAGGGAGAGGCAGAAAGCCGAACACGTGCAACACTAAACACGCGTCGCGCGATACACAATTGCTGCCATCACGCGTGTAAGGCCACATGCACTAACTTTATTTCAAATCGACAGTGATAAAATTCACTACCCTTCCCAGAGTTAGGTTTTAAAAAAAAAACCTGGAAAACGCTTATTAGAAAAGATGACATTAGATGGGTTTACGTTTGAAAACATTACAGTACCCAGACAGCACATCTTCGAAACAGGAGGTAGAAGAAATTGCATATTTTGAACGCAGCCACGTAGCTCTTTTAAATTTGTATATTTGGGTTCCTTAGGGCTTGCTGACAAAGAATATGTAAAACGTTACGCAAATAGTCTAGGAATTACCAAATTATAACCAAAATAAAATAGTGGGGATGCCTGACAGCATGAAATCATTTCTGCTCATAAAATTTTTTTTTTTTTAACGTGTTTGAAAAAACCTTACGTACGGAAATAGCCTACCATGTTAACTCCTAATTGATTGGAGCGCAACAAATATAAGACTAAACACGATTGGTCGGACTATAAATACTATCTTTCGTTGTCAGGGGAAACGGGAGTAGGAGTATTTTTTGAAAAGATGTGTGGACAGGGTTTCATTGGTTAGAGCTGCGAATATACACAATTCAGAGCGTTAGTTCGAGACCACTAGTTCAAATAAGCTTGATGAAGCAACAGTGCGTTGAAGCCAGCTCATATTTTTGCTAAATAAAAGCCTGGAACATAAGCAGATGGGAATTTGTGCCAGTATTTGTGCCAGAATTCATTGCTAGTCAACGTATCTGTGTATTTCCATGAATTGTGGTAGGTTTGAAATATTCAATATCTTTTAATGAAAATTGAATGTAAAATTGTTAATTTATGCCTGTATATATGTGTAGTTCAGTAGCGAACATGAGGAAAAGCCTATAATGCTCCAGCCTGAACAGAAGGTGTCGGAGGAAAGTAAAACTGCATGGAATGGCCAAACAGTACACTGACACCTAGATTATTGATTAGACAGAAATAATGCTGGAATTGCAGAGGCGTAGTAACCATTAGGGAGGGAAATACTGGTATAAAGTATTTCAGATGAAGCTGACAGTTGGCCTAACGCTCTGAACTCAATGTTTGTGATGTATTGTGCTCAGTGTAAAAAGAGAGTATAAATTAGTTATGACGTAGAAGGTACATCCTTCTTGTTTTCAGGGACTGTGGTCTTAACGTTATTGAGCAGCACCTGGTCAGAGCTTTGCTGAATCCAGAGTCGGACAGCATACTCCTTGGTCCATTTAGCTATCAGTGAGGTGTCTCCAGAGCCCAGGGGAGAAATCGAGCAGAGGAGTCTTTTCCTGCCGCCATCACGCAAGATAAGCTGATGTGGCCAGCTGAGCTCAACATTATGTACCCCATCTTAAAATGACCTTGTAAAAATAACATTAAGAGGGGAATTTAAGTGTTTTAATATCAGGAACTGAGAACATCTCCAATACTAGTTCCAATAAAGACAAACTATTGAAGTCATGATGACAAATACCAACAGAGCTTGAACAAAACAAAACCAGTATTACCTCATATTACTACTACACAACTGACACACATAGGATACTATTAAAAATACATGTCACTACAAGATTCATATTGAGAAATTCTGTACATATAACTTGTAATTAAAATTGATTGTGATTCCTGGTTCCCTTTGTATTTGAATCAGGACACATATACATTCATGACAGCAATGAATACATATTGTTATTTGAAAAGTTATCAGTGACTCCTTTAAGATATCCTTTAGAGTGTTTTATGTATGTGAGTGTCACAGTGTTGTCAAGTGTGGTGGAATAAATTAAATTGTTTATCTGTCTGTTGTTGTTATGACTTACACTTCATCATACACATACCCTAGACATATAACGTAATCATCACACTACTCCAGAATAATTCTGACTGAGATATAAATATATGTGGCAGCAAGTAAGGTTATCTATAATACACTACTCTTATTAGATATAGATACCTTCACAGCTGATCTCAGTCAGTACACTAAGTCCCCTATAAATATTTATAACATCCCACTTCACCACATATATTGGGGTCGCTCTTGGGATTTTGAATCTTTCCCTATTAAAAATATTGGGGGTAATTCACTTCAGGGAAAATAAGAATTAAAAGGTATCCTTGGGTGGAATTAAATAAGGTTGAGCTCTCGGTGCCTGTGTTGTCCATTAGATATATATTTAGAGATTGAATTGTTAGTTAGACATTTTATAAACTTACCTGATAGACAATGGCGGACCTAGCCAAATTTCGATCTGCTGCTGTTCAGACTGCAAAAGAGTTAGGATTAGATGGGCAAGTTATGGTTGCCTATGTCACTACTGAATGTGACAAATTTATTGAACGCGAAGAAAGAAGGTTTGAAGCCGAAAGAAAGTTAGAGGCTGAAAGGGAAATTAAGAAGTTACAATTTGAGGCTGAGGCTGAGACTAAGAGGTTGCAGATTGAGGCTGACAAAGAGGCAAAAGCATTGGAAGCCGAGGAAAGAAGACAGGCTGCAGAAAGGGAAGAGAAGAAATTAGCTGCAGAAAGGGAAGAGAAGAAATTAGCTGCAGAAAGGGAAGAGAAGAAATTAGCTGCAGAAAGGGAAGAGAAGAAATTAGCTGCAGAAAGGGAAGAGAAGAAATTAGCTGCAGAAAGGGAAGCAGAAGATAAGAGATTACAAAGGGAACATGAGTTACGACTAAGGGAGTTTGAGTTTCAGGGCCATGCTCCTGAAAATGGTGCCAGTCCCTTTGCCTCTGATGCCACTGCTAGCCAAGGAGCCTCAACCTCAGCTATGAATTTTCATTTAGATCATTTTGTTGAGAAAGACGATGATATAGAGAGCTATCTAAATAGGTATGAACTATTAGCTACCACGTATGGGTTAGAGAGAGAAAGGTGGAGCTTAAAGTTATCTCAAGGACTTCGTGGGGCAGCTTATGATTTTTTTGCAAAAATGAGCAGAGGTGATCAGGAAAATTATGACATGCTAAAGCAGGCTCTTTTGTTAAGATATGAAAAGAATGCAGAATTTTATAGGAAAAAAATTTAGGAATGCTAAACTACTGTCAGGTGAAACCTATCACCAGTTTTCTGCACGAATAGAGACATACTTGGAGAAATGGACTTCTCTGGGGAAAACCCAAGATCTTAAGGAAATGGTCCTTATAGAGCAATTAAGAGAGTCCATGGCTCCAGACCTGAGAAAGTTTCTCATGGAACAAGGTGCAGAGAGGCTGGGTGAGTTGCTAAATGTTGCTGAAAGGTATCAAGCAGCTCAAGCAGAGGTAACAGGTAATAAAAAGAAACAAGTGGATAACTTTAGGGCACCACAGAACTTTAATAAATTTGATCCTAGGGATCAAAACAAAGGTAAGCACCAGTTTGATAGGCCACGGTATGAAAATAAAAATAAATTCCCACAATTCGATGAAAGGAAATATGATGAAAGAAAATCTTTCAACCAAGGAAAAGGTGGTGTAAAAATTGTCAGATGGACAATCATGACACTGACCGTTGCAGAAGGAAACCTGTGTATATGGCAACCCTTCAGGTCAGGTCGACCTCAAGACAGGAGGAGGATATTATGTTGGATACCACTCCAGAAGAGATGAGGAAGGCACAGGCTGGGGATAAAACACTCAAGCCTTGTTTCAGAAAATTGTCAACTTGTCATACAACTCCAGGCAAGGGAGATTTTTACATGAAAAACAAGTTGATGTATAGGAAGACTGGAGCTAGCTCCAAAGGTCAGGGACAGCTGGTACTTCCTAAAAGATATAGGGCAGACTTAATAAGGAGCCTACATGTGAAACCAGATGGGGACCATGAGAAGATAGGTACCATCATTCAAAAGGTGCCTCACAATTATTATTGGCCCAAAGCAAGATGGGACATTGAGAATTTTGTAGAAAGGTGTAGCATAGCACATGAGGGAACACCCACAAGTGGGAACATTGATCAGGACCTGGACACGCCACGGGGCAAAATTAGGCCTGATAATAAAAAGAAAAATAGATTTGATAAAGTGGACCAAATGGAATGGGAAGCCCCTTTTCACGGACAAGCTTCACTTAACTGTTTTACAATGGCCACTATGCGGAGAGTGCAAAAAGATGTCTTACCCCAGGATAAGCCGAAAATCCCTCAATCGGACTCAAACAAACTGGAGGAAGAGGATGTAGAGAGGAAACTCCGATGTTTTGTAAATGAATTTCTGGGTTTGAAGAAAGCCCACGAAAAGCTTCACTTAACTGTCCAAAAATTTCGGCCACTATGGGGAGAGTGCAAAAAGATGTCTTACCCCAGGATAAGCCGACAATCCCTCAATCGGACTTAAACAAACTGGAGGAAGAGGATGTAGAGAGGAAATCTCTCATCAAGAATTTTAAGTGGGGAGAAAGCCCCAAAAGAAAATTGGTAGCGGTCGTTTTGTGAATGATAATTCTGGGAGGAAAAATCATCACTATAGAGCTTCGAGTGGAAGAGACCATACCGGTGCATGGACAAATAGGTCCACACAAATAAAGGTCCATATGTAGCTTTGTTAAGAACGTGGACTGATGAAAAGGCAGAGGAAAACATTACATCTTCATACCAATATGTGAATGAGCTGACCACTCGTTTAAAAACTGGCTGGAAACTTGCCAATGAAAATTTGAAACAAGCCAGGAAGAAACATGCTGCCTATTATAACAGGAAGGCGAAAGACAGAAATTTGGCTGTGGGAGAGAAAGTACTGCTTCTTTTGCCCGGGAGTCAGAATAAGTTACAGATTGGATGGCAGGGTCCATATACAGTTCTAGAGAAGGTGTCTAGAACAAATTATAAGATAGATAAGAAGGGGAAAGAAAAAAATCTATCATGTGAATCTCCTGAAGAAATATTTGGAAAGAGAACATCAGGAAGAGACACACTTGTTGACCTTGTCCATCGCCATGGAGATGAAAAAGGAACCACTTTCATCATTTGAATATCCATTACACCCCTGTGAGACAGCAGCACAGGTGAAAATCAGTACACATTTAACGAAAACTCAGAAAGAGAGAGTGCAACAGGTTCTAAATAATCATGCAGAGGTGTTAACAGACCGACCAGGGCATACAAACCTATTGGAATATGATATGAAACTGATAGACCCCACACCTGTCTGTATGAAACCATATTCGATTCCGTTTGCTAAGGAGAAAGCTTTGAAGGAAGAGATAGACTATCTGTTGAAGGAAGGAATTATTTCGCACAGTGAATCTTCGTATAGTTCCGGTGTTGTACTCTTAAGGAAGCCCTCTGGAGAACATAGACTCTGTATAGATTACAGGAGACTGAATGCTATTACAGAAGGACAGGTGGATCCATTGCCGGATACAAATCAGCTGTTTGCCAGACTAAATAAAGCTAAATATTTCTCAAAAGTGGATCTGAGTAAAGGATACTATCAGATTCCAGTAAAGCCTGAGGTTAGACCATACCTAGCTTTTAGTACCTCAGAAGGACACTATGAGTTTAATAGATTGCCATTTGGATTGAAGAATGCGCCTAGTGTCTTCTCTAGAATGATGAGAAAATTGTTGGATGTAAACATTTCGGAGGAACGTAATGAATCCCTGAGTTGCCTCTTTGATTGAGGATATTCCGAATGTTTCATACAGGATAATAAGAAGATTATGGGATCCACTACGAAAACTCTGCTATCACCAGGTATATGTTATCTCCTCATAACGTACATTTTGAGGGAAATATAATGTTCTCTGGACATGTCATTGCGCAGACTCAGAGAAGAGAAATGGTGAATACGGGTTGCGCAGCAGCATTAAGACAAGCACTCACACTTGCGGCTGTTCAGTAACATAACCGAAATATATTATTGGTTGTAGAAGTCTGAGGCAGATTTCATGAGTAGTGCCTACTCTGAATGGACCCAACTACATAAAACCATGATAGCACCACAGCAGAGTAAAGTCAAGTTGACTTACATTTATCTATGTGTATATAGAATAAAGGACTGACATGGGATGTCTGTTTTAAGAGGGAGGTGTCGTGAAATATTCTAATCCACATATATAAATTAAAAGGTAAATATAAAGCCTAACAAATAAATTCTAATAAAGAAAAGAGCAATGGTAAAATAACAGTGCTGTCACAAAGAATGTACTCGAAATCCCCTTTGTTTTATGCTTCGTCTGCAAATTGTAACGTTTCCACGTTAAATATAAGCCACTGCATAAATACAAGCGTTTCCACAACACATTAAAACGGGTATTGCATTTCTAAGAAAAACATTGAGAGGCACACTGCGTAATGACCTAAATTAATCCTAACATTAATTATACTACGTTACCAAAACGAACGAACAGATGGACTAAAGGATAGAGAGAAGGGAGAGGCAGAAAGCCGAACACGTGCAACACTAAACACACGCGTCGCGCGATACACAATTGCTGCCATCACGCGTGTAAGGCCACATGCACTAACTTTATTTCAAATCGACAGTGATAAAATTCACTACCCTTCCCAGAGTTAGGTTTTAAAAAAAACCTGGAAAACGCTTATTAGAAAAGATGACATTAGATGGGTTTACGTTTGAAAACATTACAGTACCCAGACAGCACATCTTCGAAACAGGAGGTAGAAGAAATTGCATATTTTGAACGCAGCCACGTAGCTCTTTTAAATTTGTATATTTGGGTTCCTTAGGGCTTGCTGACAAAGAATATGTAAAACGTTACGCAAATAGTCTAGGAATTACCAAATTATAACCAAAATAAAATAGTGGGGATGCCTGACAGCATGAAATCATTTCTGCTCATAAAATTTTTTTTTATAACGTGTTTGAAAAAAACCTTACGTACGGAAATAGCCTACCATGTTAACTCCAAATTGATTGGAGCGCAACAAATATAAGACTAAACACGATTGGTCGGGCTATAAATACTATCTTTCGTTGTCAGGGGAAACGGGAGTAGGAGTATTTTTTGAAAAGATGTGTGGACAAGGTTTTCATTGGTTAGAGCTGCGAATATACACAATTCAGAGCGTTAGTTCGAGACCACTAGTTCAAATAAGCTTGATGAAGCAACAGTGCGTTGAAGCCAGCTCATATTTTTGCTAAATAAAAGCCTGGAACATAAGCAGATGGGAATTTGTGCCAGTATTTGTGCCAGAATTCATTGCTAGTCAACGTATCTGTGTATTTCCATGAATTGTGGTAGGTTTGAAATATTCAATATCTTTTAATGAAAATTGAATGTAAAATTGTTAATTTATGCCTGTATATATGTGTAGTTCAGTAGCGAACATGAGGAAAAGCCTATAATGCTCCAGCCTGAACAGAAGGTGTCGGAGGAAAGTAAAACTGCATGGAATGGCCAAACAGTACACTGACACCTAGATTATTGATTAGACAGAAATAATGCTGGAATTGCAGAGGCGTAGTAACCATTAGGGAGGGAAATACTGGTATAAAGTATTTCAGATGAAGCTGACAGTTGGCCTAACGCTCTGAACTCAATGTTTGTGATGTATTGTGCTCAGTGTAAAAAGAGAGTATAAATTAGTTATGACGTAGAAGGTACATCCTTCTTGTTTTCAGGGACTGTGGTCTTAACGTTATTGAGCAGCACCTGGTCAGAGCTTTGCTGAATCCAGAGTCGGACAGCATACTCCTTGGTCCATTTAGCTATCAGTGAGGTGTCTCCAGAGCCCAGGGGAGAAATCGAGCAGAGGAGTCTTTTCCTGCCGCCATCACGCAAGATAAGCTGATGTGGCCAGCTGAGCTCAACATTATGTACCCCATCTTAAAATGACCTTGTAAAAATAACATTAAGAGGGGAATTTAAGTGTTTTAATATCAGGAACTGAGAACATCTCCAATACTAGTTCCAATAAAGACAAACTATTGAAGTCATGATGACAAATACCAACAGAGCTTGAACAAAACAAAACCAGTATTACCTCATATTACTACTACACCACTGACACACATAGGATACTATTAAAAATACATGTCACTACAAGATTCATATTGAGAAATTCTGTACATATAACTTGTAATTAAAATTGATTGTGATTCCTGGTTCCCTTTGTATTTGAATCAGGACACATATACATTCATGACAGCAATGAATACATATTGTTATTTGAAAAGTTATCAGTGACTCCTTTAAGATATCCTTTAGAGTGTTATATGTATGTGAGTGTCACAGTGTTGTCAAGTGTGGTGGAATAAATTAAATTGTTTATCTGTCTGTTGTTGTTATGACTTACACTTCATCATACACATACCCTAGACATATAACGTAATCATCACACTACTCCAGAATAATTCTGACTGAGATATAAATATATGTGGCAGCAAGTAAGGTTATCTATAATACACTACTCTTATTAGATATAGATACCTTCACAGCTGATCTCAGTCAGTACACTAAGTCCCCTATAAATATTTATAACATCCCACTTCACCACAGTGGTATTCTGTTGTTTTGCATTCGTAGGACATGACCGATATATGACCATCGTCTTTTCCTTATATAGTCGGAGACATATTTCTGCCTAGAGTCTTCTCTTTTTTGTCGATTAGTCTTGAATTCTTTCCAACTGATGTTCATGAGTTTTCTAAGACATTTGTTCTCGAATGTATTCAGCTTGTTCTCCAATGATTTTGTTATTTTCCAACTCTCACAGCCGTATGTTAACACTGAGATAACATTTGAATTAAACAGACGAAGCTTGGTATGTATATTCAATGATCGTAATTTCCAAATGTTAGATAATCTATTGAAGGCGCTAGCTGCCAAAGCAATTCTAGTATGGATTTCTCTTGTTGTGTCACCATCCTTAGTCATTTTACTGCCTAAATAATTGAAACTTTCAACTTTCTGTAGTTTTTCCCCGTTCAAGATGATATCAAAGGTCTCGTTAGAAAAGTTCATAGCTTTAGTTTTAGAGGCATTTATTTGTCAACACACTTGTTTGTCAACACAGAAAACAGAAAACTCATCCGAAGGTCAATGTTTACATAACTTTCACACTTCAATTCACTTCAATTCGCCGTTCCATCCCTGAGGGACTAATTGGATCACAAAAACATGACGGTCCCACATTTGATCCCAGGTGAAAGGCTAATGACGGTGTTTGCACGGGATGAGAGTAATATTTTACAATTCTACAGAATAACAGATTTGCATTTTGGAGGTGCAGATAAACCACGAAATGTCCAGACAAGACGGCCGAACTGCGCCAAGTGATAGTCTGATAACGACGGTTGAATTACGTGGGATAGGCAAGTTAGATAATCCCCCAATCTGGGAGGACAGGTTGAAGTGTGAGAGACGGAACTTGACCAAGTAATAATCGAATGTTTACAGCCAAATTTTAGAAAAGTAACGCTTGACATTTTGCACTACATGAGTCATGCAAAATATTTCCTCATAAAGTTGCCATAAATTTAAACGTTCAAATAAGATTGGCTGATACTTTGAGGCGCGAATAACAATTGCGTCGATTGGGCGTTTGTCCCAACAGCCCGGAAAAGCGGGGGCAGAAAACCTGCAATATAATCTGACAATTTTTGCAAGTCTAGTTCACTGAGAGAATCGCTTGCCAAGACGACCACCAGACTGCCAGAGTGAAGAAAAAGACCAGATTTCCATTATCAGGACCGGACTTTGTTTGAGAATCTTGACAATAGAAAACTCTACTATTTAGCAAGGAAAACCGGAATCTGAGGAAACGGAAACAAGAAGTCAAAGTGGGAATTCATTATTAAAGTAATGACCCCTAAGAACACGTATAAGATGCCTATTGCAGTGAATTTATTTCTCTTAGCAAAACAGTCTGTGAGCATAGATTGGCGTAAGTTGTAAATTTTACATTCTATATTTTTCATTACTAACATGTGAACTAATATGTATATATCGCCATGTGAAAATTAATATGTGAAAATTGCTAGTGGATGCCCAAGTAATTTGAGGCTGGCAACCTCAGCGTTTAGAATGATGATTTCATGAACCACCACTGCAAGGGCTAATGACTGCTTTATTGCTAGTTTCTTAAAGAGAACTAAAAAGCATAGGTAGTCCCAAGTTCCATATGGAGCAGGGAGGGAAAAAATGAAAGAAATGATGTACATTCTAATTATAATATTTACATTTTTAAACCAGCGTAAATGTCTAGGTAAACATATTCACTTTAAAATTAATAAAAGTTTTCAAGCTTTTTAACTAGTGTAGAGGTAAATGAAAACATATTCAGTCTATATTGTGAACACTTTTCAATCAGTGTAGATGTTAATGTAAATATATTCTATCTGTAATATTAACCTTTTCATTTGAATGTAAAGTAAATATAAAGCTATTCAATTTAAATGTAAAGAAAGTTTTCTCTCGAGGAATTAAGCTTAATTCTCATCGAGGGTAAAGTCTGAGGTAGGTGGGATGGTGAAATAGTAAGAAGGGGACACATAACTATGTGTGGGGAAACGCAATACTCAGGAGAGCGTTTTGTGTTTATTATTTTACCATACTAATTGGTGGTACCAGGTGAGGGTACTAATCTCTGGAACAAAGTGAGGGTAGAAGGGTCCTGACGTCGAGCTAGACACCATCATCAGAGACGTGGGACCAGCTTTGCAGTTACTCCCTGATCTTTCTTGGAACGTGCGGTGCCTTTAATCTTGACCTGAGACGTGAAAACTCCAGTGACCGATCTGCACAGAACCCAAAAACCCAGCGGGAGAAGAAACTACCATTTGCAGCTAAGTCAAAACTAAAAGCTGCCAAGTGACTTCTTACATAATAAAACACCACACCATCACACGATGATGAGTATTTTCTGATAAAGATTATTCACATTTTTTTTAAACTGTTAAAACTTAGTTGATTATTAAATTTGTTAATTGTAAATATAAAAATATAACGTCGATTTAATCATCTTGAATGTACTGCGTGTTTATCTCAGTCACTTTACTAAATACACTGTAAACATGGACCACGACTGCAAAGCAGGGGAGGCAAATCCGTGACAGGAACACACGAGACCTCGTACCACCTTGAAAATCCCTAGGACCGGCTCTACATTTATACATACACATTTAAACACAAACATTTATACACACACACCACATATTTGCGCAACCTATACACCCCTAAGAAAACTTAAGGCAACCATTGAAGTCGCCTGTAGCTAGTGACCTAAAAAAGTAAGTCTCTGTACCTAGTATATTTGACAAACAATTCTATCCTAGTGACCTTCAGTTGTTGGGTGTTGAAGGTCATCACTCTTCGAGCTCTTTGAAAAGTCGGATTTGGTTCGCTTGTTCATGACGCAATGATCTGATAATTTAGTACAGAGCTCCGCAAGCGGTGTGTGCCGCGGTCCACCAGTGTGCCGCTGGTGTCTGCCCAGTGGTGCCGCGACCAGAAAGCAGAATACAAACCATATAATGGTGCACACAAAATTATGTTGTTAAAAAAATATTCAGAGACGGGCCAGTAAGTATTACGGGACAGTCTCACACTTACAGTTTTACAAATAACATTTTTTTTTAAAAAGAGTGTTTGCATTTGACAGAATTTTGCCAAACCCATTTTTTTAAAAACTCTACGAACACGCAAAAACACACCAAGCACAAGAACTAGTTTTACAAGCAACAATTTAATACTTTCGGAGATACCATTCGTCTGAGAGGTATCGTCTGGACATAAATGTCCTTTAACAACAGGTGTCATCGAAACCATTACTCGTAAACTCCGCGACGGTGTCAGTGTTCGCTCCCGCCGATTTAATTCTGTGTCTGCAATAAATTTAAAATAGGGCACAAAAAGCCAGTGTCGTATGTTTTCTTGATGAAACTTTCAACAGCCGACATCTTTGTCATGGTAAAAAAAAAAAAAAAAAAAATTAAAGTGTTTGTTAACCTTTGTTGTACAATGCATTAGTAAAAATAAACAAATACATATTTGTTTTTTTTTAAACTTCTAAAAGAAAAAGTTGCAAACAGTGCTTAAAAAAAAAAAGGAAAAACAAACGCTACAAACAGTCATGACTTTGAGAGGACGCAAATGAAAAAAAAAAAAAAAGAAAACCTATAAACGCATTCTTGTTACAATTAGTACACAAAAGCATGCACATAACATAATCATACTAACTTGTTCATCTCGCCCACACGGTGAACAAATTATGATTATCGAGATAATACATGTTCAGGTAGTTTTGTCTGTAGAGACAAGAAAAGAAGGCAAAAAATAAATAAATAAATGAATACTTAAAAGAAAAATCCTCACATGCACCCGCACTCAGACACGTGCACATTCAAATAATATATTTGTTTGTGAGAGGGAGTACCTTTTAATTCGAGCTCTGAATTAGGGGCTTGTTTTGCGAGATGGTTTTATTCGGATGTATTTGGGGGGTGGGGGGTGGGGGGGGGGGTGGATTTTGAGCAACAGTAATAAGTAACTACGTGGCTTTCATTTATTTGAGGGGTCAAGGATTCTTGGGTATTGGGTTACCAGGCTGTCCCAGGAAACGGAATAATGGGCGCAAAATCTGGACGAACTTCACTGTCGTTTTATATACTTCATAAAATATTTGTCGCCTTTTGCTGGAGGAGAGGTAGTAACATATCCAAGCGGAAAATCCTGTGGTCAGACACTGCTACATGCCCATATTAATCATCGGTCTTGATGGAGTAGGATGAGCAGTTCTGTGGGCATGTCTGATGATTCTTTGGAGTAGCATTAAGCATAATGGTTTTGTAAATATTTGTTTTTGTGTATTTGTTTCTATTTGCTAAGTGTCGTTAGTATATACTGTAAGAAACTTTAGTGCCAGTATTATTGTATTGGTATTTGTAAAGTATGTGCTGGTCAGTTTTCCTGAATTTATGTTAATCTACAAAGCTGGCACAGTGTACTTCATTTTGATCCCCGTGCTGCTGTTTCTGTACTTTGTGTTTCTTATAGGTAAATGTACGTACGTGACTTCCCTGATGCTTCTGCTGTGGGTTTTTTGTTGTGTGGAACTGTGAATATTAAAAATCTCTGTGTAATCTGGTTATAAAGTAATTACTTAATTATATGCCCTTTTAATTTTGAGGTACCGACAATAAGGTTTAAATGGTGGTGCTTGTAACTTGGCAAGGTATTTGTAAATCGTATTTGTCTTCCGGCAGTTAAAGGTTCGTGTTCGCGGATGGTTTGTAAGCATGTCTTGTTAAATTTAAAAAAACGCAGGTGTTCTGAAATAGTTTAGGACTTAGTCATTAGTGGGTTCAGTTTACCAAGTCTAAGTCCTGTGTAGTAATAAGATAATATGTGTTGTTCTGGTTTTTTAATAACATTTCCTACATGTTTAAGTTTTAGTGCTTTTATGTGCCCCCCGTTGTTTTCGACTGTAACTCTCCGTACCTCTTCCCTTGCACTGGTGTTAGATGTTTGATGCTAAATAAGTGTGTGATAAAGGTGGATTTGAGCTGAAATGATAACTTGCCACCCCTATCGACACCTGGTATTAAAGTGCAAGATGTAGGTGTCTTCTCTAATTTAGAATGTTGCTGTGTGTGTGTTGCAGTAGAACAGTTCACAGGGTACACCACAGGCAACATGACGTGTAGAGTCATAGAAATGGTAACTTCGCTTTAGGTTTATACCATTTATTGCACGCCACAAAACAGTCATGATATTTATGTCATCACCAGCATAGTATAACGAATGCAGCGTTCAAAATCATATTAACTGATAGTCATGTAGGATTCAATACTCAATAGTTGTATTGTAAACAGATATCATAAAGTTCTGGTTCGTGAAGCTGTATAAATAATATATATAACTTCTGCAACAGTGTCAGCTGCAGATCTTCAATGTTCATAGACAACAATAAATGCTCCCTTTCTGATGCTAGCAGATCAGATGTATACAATAAGTTCGTTTACTGTCTGCACGTGAATAGCATACTGGGCATACAGGTCATACCGACCTTTATAACCATCTGACTTGGACGTGATCTCTGATATAACGAATCCTGGAACACAGACAATAGTCTTGTTGGTCTAGAGCGACCCATATATATATAACTAGTTCAGGTATAAAGATACCGGTGGCGAAAATCCTAGTCAAAGTACCTCTCCATATTGAATCACACAGGCGAGCAAGGAGCGACAAAAATGACGAACTTCTAGATGATAGCAAAAAGTTCGATACAAGAGGAATTACCTTTCTTCGGAAATCAACCACGAACATATGCCTCCAGGCAGGCTTGAATAATACTGGGAAATAGTCTAGTTAGTTAACTAACTCACAAAGACAATGTATTTCCCTCAGAAAATCACAAGACGCAGGTTGCGTCCGCTCGCTACTCAGACCATTTCTAAACTCCCCAGCTGGGCGGAACACACAGAACGAACTCCCAGTTTTTTGACATGCGCAGAACTCATCTACGTGAGTATCAATTCACACAAAGCGATTTTAAGAACATTCGAGATAAAAGTCTTACACAGTCGCGCCTTTTATGGTCATGAACAGAAGCGTTAAGACATGTTTCAGACATCTACAACAGTTGACTGATACTACCAAATAAGGAGATATGGTCACGCTTCGTTCAAGAAATTATAGACCGAACGTGTCTCTATACAAGAGAAGGCAAACTCCTAAAAAAATTGTAGTCTCAATAACTCGGGTTATGTCCCTTTGACTGTAAAAAAACATAATACACATTTCAGTCAAAAAATGATCATACATACGAAAAATGATCATACAAAGACTTTGGAAAAAGTAATTATTTGTGCGTAACATTACCGCACCCTCCCGGGAAAAAAAAAATGAAACATTTTTTTTTAAATCCTGGAGCCGGAAAAATCTAGGCTCCTAACGCACGTATGATGCGCGGATATATACCTAACAAAATAGCTCAACACTTGGAGCGAAACTGAGATCATATCCCAGGTCCTTAGAGAAAAAATTTATCTAAGTATTCGCGTATATATTCCAGGAAGGTGCCACCAACACAAGCCACCATGATGGCAACATCATAATAAAAGTCAAATTACTCTCATACCAATATATGAAATTAAATATATTATTATGATATCATATAATGTGTTGTGCAAACAGCGGTGTAATAATTTAATATACCGCACTATTTTATTACATTATATAATGCATCAGTAATTAATAAGTAATACAATGTTGTTCTTTGTTGACATAAACAAGCAATAGAAGATGTGGACATCATCCGCTCCTAATCTAGGACAGGACTTGATATCCTCAAAGTTCCACAATGGACATAATCAATGATGTGCTGCGAAAATATCAATAACACAAATCTTAAAGACAACTGGTAAATCTCTTAATACAATTATGCAAATATATTATGTAAATGTGGCCGAGTGATCTTTTGGCCCGTATATCACTAACTAAGCCTTCTTAGATAATTACATGGTACAATGTTATAAATTTCCCTCAAAAAAAGTGAGAAAAAAATCTACTAACATGTCATTATAATATTGGACTGTATATCAGGAAATATATATATATGACAGAAGAATCATGTGGAATCGTGTGGGCATCTGGACAGAATGTCTGCCATTACATTATCCGAACCACGGATAGCTCGAACCGAGAAATGAAATGGTTGAAGAGCTATGGCATAACGAGTGGACCTCGAGCTCTTCAAGTTTTTGCTCTGAATAGCAGTAAGCGCTTTCTGGTCGGTTTCCACAATGAAATGTGCGCCTAGAAGAAATCTTTGTAACTTCAGAATAGACCATACCATAGCCAATAACTCACGGTCTAAAACCGAGTAATTCTTTTCTGCAGCATTTAATTTCCTAGAGATATACATCACCGGATGCAGAGTATCAGAATACTCCTGCATTAGTGCCGCCCCAATCCCAGTTGACGAGGCGTCACTTCGAAGAACAAAAGTCTTCTCAATAGTAGGTAACCTAAGAATAGGTGGAGATGAAAATAGGGCTTTAACCTGGTCCAATGAGGATTGACATTCTTTAGACCAGCGGATCAGATTAGGCGACCCTTTCTTCAATAAAGTAGAAAGCGGTGCCATAATGGAGGACAGATTCGGAATGAATCGTCCGTAGAATTGGATCAAACCTAATAGACTCCTTACTTGTTTCTTCGTCTTAGGGACCGAAATGTTAAGTATTTTTGAAACATTGTGGTCCTCTGTCTTTAAAAGACCACGACCAACACGATGACCTAGGAAAGAAATCTCACTAAATCCTATAAAGGCTTTAGAGGGTTTTGCAGTCAAGTTATACTCGCGAAGAGTAGACAGTAATTCGTATAAACCCAAATAGTGATCTTCCCAGGAATCACTGAATAGACAGATATCATCTAGGTATGCTATGACATCTGTACGATATGCGAGAATTCGCCGCATCATGCGTACGAATGTAGCAGGGGCGTTCATAAGACCGAAGGCATGAAATTCCATTGGAATAAACCCCTAGGTGTAGAAAAAGCTGTAAAAGGTTTGGCACGTTCAGTTAGCGGGACTTGCCAATAACCTTTAGACAAATCTAGTTTGGTAAAGAATCTAGAATTAGAAAGTTTATTGAGTAGCTCTTCTAATGAAGGCATAGGTTCAGCGTCGAACTTCGTAACTTGGTTCAATTTGCGATAATCTACGCAAATGCGAATGTTATTATCCTTCTTTCGAACAATAACCATAGACGAAGAGTATGCTGAAGTGGATGGTTCAATGATTTCCAAACGTATCATTTTTCATCCAATTCTTTTTCGACTTGAGACTGGAAATGGATAGGTATTGGTTTAGTGTGAGGGGGGATGGGAAGGAGTATTTGGGGGGGGAGGTGTATGAGTGGAGGTGGGGATTTAGGAAGGGAAGGGGAGGGTGATTTGGAGGTTTATTATGGGGAGTGGGGATGGAAGAGTGGTGAGGGGGGAAGTTGTGTGATTGGTAGGTAGATGTTGTTTGGGTGGAGATGAGAGTTGTGGTGAGGATGGGTGGTGTGAGGGTTGGTTTGTATGTGGGAAGAGAGAGGGGAGAGAGAATTTTAGTATTGGATTTTTGGGGTTTTAAAAGGTGGGGGGATGGGGGGTAAGAGAGTGTAGATTTGTGTGAAGAGGGGTTGTAAAGGGAAATTGAAGGTGGTGGTGAAGATGGTGGGGTAATTGGTTTGGGGGGGGATGTGGAAGTGGGTTTAGGGAGTAATTAAATGGTGTATGGGGGGGTGTGTGTGTAGGAGGTGTGTAAGGGGTTGGGGGTGATGATGTGTATGGTAAGGGGTATGTGGGGGAGGTGTGTTGTGGGTGGGAATGGGGAGGTATTGTGGGAGAAGGTTTTAAAATTGAGTGTTTTGTGATAATTTGTGAGGAGGAGTGTGATGATGGGTTGGAGAGGGTTGAGTCTGTGGGGAAGAGGGAATTAGGGGATATGTGAGTATATGGTTTGGTTTTTGGTGGGAACATATCGACACATGTAAGGAATAAATTGATTTGGAGTTTTGGACCGATAGTGTCTATGATTTTTGAAAAGGGGGAATAGGGTTGGGATGATCAGCAGCCTGGATAGGCGCAGCATGTCGGGGGAAGTTAGATTTGACCTCCTGACATACTTTAGGCAAGAGCGACAGTATGGTATTCGGATGTCCTTGCTCACAAATGGCCAAAAGAAAGCCGCAAGAACCCTCGACTTTGTACGGGAAAAACCGATATGTCCAGCACATTGCGAGTCATGAGCATGTTGCAATATTTGCAATCTCATGCTCTTAGGCACAAGAATTTGTGAATGAGTGGACGTAGTCGAGTCTTGTACCATACGTACAAGTACGCCGTTCTTCATAGAAATCCAAGACATGAAGCTAGAATGAAGAATTTTTGTAAAGAAGGATCTTCTTCTTGCAATTTGATAAATGAGTCACGTGTAATAGTCAAGTGACTATCTTGGTCATTTACTTCATCATTATTAGTTAATGAAGTTTGAGGTGGATCCAGAGCATGTGCTCTTGTGACCACCGCATTGGTAGCTTCAATGTTTTGCTCTTCCCAAACAGCAATCTGCTGTGGGGTACATTCCCTAACTCCGTGAATACGACCAATAATAAGGTCCGCAATAGGGTTTGGAAGTAGACACGCGTGGACCTCTCCCGTGAAGAAAGGAGTAGCAATGTGTATTATAGCAGTAGGATACTTTTCCAACGTGCCACCAAATGTGACACATTTGATGACCTTTCCTGTAGCACAGGATGGATCTACAAGAGATTGCCTAACGCCGACAGTAGTACATCCAGAATCAAACAACACTGAGACTGGATTACTATTTACTAGCCCCTTATGTAATATAAGAGAACCTCTCCCATCATGAGCAACATTAGCAGGAAGAGCGGGCAAAGGATGACCACAGCTTAAAGTACTAACGGTTTTCGGATCAAATAAAGTACTGCATTGGATACATTTATTTGCCCTACCAAAATCAAAAGATGAGCATCCGATAGCATTATGGTCTTTATCATTATTAACCTGTTTATCTGCTCCCTGAGATTCTTGTTGAACAGAGTTTGTCTGTTGATATCTTTTTCTCTTATGTTGCGATCTACAGCGACCATTATTGCCTCTGCAATTATCATTAAAGTCCCTACTGTAATTTTTATCCTGGTTTGAGTTCCAGTTTCCATAACTGTCATTACTATCTCTATGCTGTTGAGAACCTCTATTATCTTGGTATTGAGGTCTCTGCATAAAATATTTTCCTCTATACCGATTACCTTTGTGAAAATTTCTAAAGTTAACCGGAGTAGAATAACGTGTAGTATTAGGTTGTCTCCAGTTCTGGGAAGAAGAATCACCCTGGAATTGATTACTATGATCCTGGGCATAATTACGATTACTCTTTTTATTGAAATTTTGCTTGCTACCCTGAAATTTACGCATAAAATTTGGGCCATAAGGTGCTGCCGAAGCAACTGGCAGACCTTCTTTCACCTTAGAGTTGCTAATGGTTATGTGCGGATGCGCAGTAACATACTGGCTACAGTATTCTTCCATTTCTTTTATTTTTTAGGCTTACGCTCATGAAGAAAAGAAAGAAAAGCTTCATTAACAGAAGACATAACCTTGTCTCTAAGTAGTAAA
Source organism: Oreohelix idahoensis (assembly GCA_024509875.1). NCBI lineage: Eukaryota > Metazoa > Mollusca > Gastropoda > Stylommatophora > Oreohelicidae > Oreohelix > Oreohelix idahoensis. Next base: position 6,730 of record JAMPIV010014014.1, on the reverse strand, counting down.
TCCATAAGAGCTTCAAATGTATTTTCTGTCTTAGACAACTCAACCCATCGTAAAAAAGTAAGACGGATGCCTGAGATGAATTCAGAGAATTCAACTCCAGTTTCTGGTAACATGGTTTTAAATTTAAGACGATATCCGTCCTCGTTAAGTTGGTACTTCTTTAACAATGCCGCCCTGACAACCTCATAGTTGTTTTTGTCAGGCACATCTACCATACTCAACAAAGTCAAAGCATCACCTCTAAGTATCTTGGACAGATGATAAACATATAATGTTTTATCTATATTATGCACATTACATGCACTTTCAAATCTATCTAGATAAAATGTTATATCATCGATTGAGGGATTAAATGCTGGTAGATTAAGCTTGAAATCCTTAGCATTAGTCTTATTTGACACCTTATTTGCATCATTAGCATTACCAGTGTTCAATAACTTTAACTTCTCTAACTCTAAAGCTAAGAGTTTTTTCTTCATGCTCCATTTTTGCTTTCCTCTCATCAGTTTCTCTCTTTGTAACCTTCTTTCTTCAGCCTCAGCCTGTAACTTTCTTTTCTTCAGCCTTTCTTTTTTTCTAATCTTTTATTTTCAGCCTGTAACTTTCTTTTTCAGCCTGGCCTTATTTTCAGCTTCTTTTTCAAGTATCTTATTTTCAGCCTCTTTTTTCAAGTCTCTTATTTTCAGCCTCTTTTTCAAGTCTCTTATTTTCAGCCTCTTTTTCAAGTCTCTTATTTTCAGCCTCTTTTTCAAGTCTCTTATTTTCAGCCTCAGCCTGAAGTCTCTTCTCCTGAGATTCTGCTTCTCTTTTTTGTTTTTCCATTTCCATTTGTAATCTTTTTTCATCTACCTGCATCTGCAGTTTCTTTTGTTCTATTGCAGCCTCTATTCTCTTTTGTTCAGTTTGTTCTTTCATTTTCTTTTCTTCCGACTTCAATGCCTTGGCATATTGAACAGTCGCAAATTCTTCTAATTTATCACCTGTCTTCCCAAGGGCTTTACCCTGCTCAATAAAGTACTCAAATGTAGACATGATGTCTAAAATGTGAGTACAGAACCTGAAATAATTAATTATCTTATTTCAATGTTAATAGCAACAAGACTTAATAAAGTGCTTGTATAATCACTATGTTGAACCCAATCTCTGTGGGAAACAGGAGTTGACACCAACTTGTATTATCAAATGTATAATAATATCACAAGTCACCTCTTAATTAACAGTGCACTACCCAAATCAGTGCATAACCATCAGTTATTTATCATAACTGCACTACAATAGTGCATAAGCAAAAAAACCACCAGTTAGTTATGATAAGTGCACTATAGACCAATAGTGCATGAGCATATATGTAACAATAGTGAAAGCTAACTATGCAAGAACTATGCAAACAATAACAAGACAATGTAAACAATAACAAAGGTCACCAACAATGTAAACAATAACAAAGATCAAAGTCAATGTAAACAACAACAAAGATCAGAGTCAATGTAAACAACAACAAAGATCAAAGTCAATGTAAACAATAACAAAGATCAGAGTCAATGTAAACAATAACAAAAATCAAACAATACGAAAACATTCGCATAAGTCAAATAAATAAACAGCGAAACTAAAAAGAAATGTGATGACAAAATGCGAAGATATGACAAACAAATGACGCTACAGTGTATACACAAAAATTTACGTAAAGAACTGAATAATAGAAAAGAGGAGACCTACAAATACAAACAATGAAATCGAAACTAAAAAACAGAAAGAAAGAGAGGAAAAAAAAATATACAAAAAAACGAAAATAAAGCACAACTCGTCACAACTAAACAGATATAGCAACGATTGTCGCTAGCAAATTTCACAGTAGGAAATTCGCACAGTCCCTAACGAAAACGCTAACAGTAGAACCTCTGTGACGTGGTATCTTCTACTGAAAGACACCGCCCAACCGAGAAAACCCGCAGAAATATAAACATATAAATATACAAATACAAATAACATATAACATGTAACAAACAGCAAAAAAGTGTGAAAGAATTTAGAAGGCTCAGCTAGAACATAAGGGCACAGTTCACAAACAAAACAGGCCACTTAACTTCTATGTATCCAAAACGTCAGCACAGTTCAGAACAGGATGTGATCAGCATTCTTAGGACAATGATCCAACGTTGATCCATATCTTCTCTCGTAAACTGCCATGACAAAGGAAATGAGCTTCTGACAGGAAACAGCTTCTGATCTTGACCTTCTGAATTCTACAAATTGACTTGAGCACTTGACCTTCTGAATGTTATAAATTGCTCAAACCGGCACTTGACCTTCTCAACCCGCAACAGTACGTCTGAGACCGGAACAGTTGTTACGGCACTTGTCCTTCTTCCTAACAGATCAGGAAAACTGCCAACTTGACGAGCAACGCCGAGTATTTTGAAACAATTTCCAACTTTCAGCAACGCCGGGTACTTTCAAAATCTTTCATCAAACATTGAGGTGATGAGTTGAAACTGTAATGTTGAAAGCTTGATGATGATGTCTGGGTTTGTTGACCCCCTTGATAGCTGGTATCAGAGTAAACCAACATATGGCCACCAAAAATGATAAAGGTGGATTTGAGCTGAAATGATAACTTGCCACCCCTATCGACACCTGGTATTAAAGTGCAAGATGTAGGTGTCTTCTCTGATTTAGAATGTTGCTGTGTGTGTTGCAGTAGAACAGTTCACAGGGTACACCACAGGCAACATGACGTGTAGAGTCATAGAAATGGTAACTTCGCTTTAGGTTTATACCATTTATTGCACGCCACAAAAACAGTCATGATATTTATGTCATCACCAGCATAGTATAACGAATGCAGCATTCAAAATCATATTAACTGATAGTCATGTAGGATTCAATACTCAATAGTTGTATTGTAAACAGATATCATAAAGTTCTGGTTCGTGAAGCTGTATAAATAATATATATAACTTCTGCAACAGTGTCAGCTGCAGATCTTCAATGTTCATAGACAACAATAAATGCTCCCTTTCTGATGCTAGCAGATCAGATGTATACAATAAGTTCGTTTACTGTCTGCACGTGAATAGCATACTGGGCATACAGGTCATACCGACCTTTATAACGTTTCTAAGTCTAACCATCTGACTTGGACGTGATCTCTGATATAACGAATCCTGGAACACAGACAATAGTCTTGTTGGTCTAGAGCGACCCATATATATATAACTAGTTCAGGTATAAAGATACCGGTGGCGAAAATCCTAGTCAAAGTACCTCTCCATATTAAATCACACAGGCGAGCAAGGAGCGACAAAAATGACGAACTTCTAGATGATAGCAAAAAGTTCGATACAAGAGGAATTACCTTTCTTCGGAAATCAACCACGAACATATGCCTCCAGGCAGGCTTGAATAATACTGGGAAATAGTCTAGTTAGTTAACTAACTCACAAAGACAATGTATTTCCCTCAGAAAATCACAAGACGCAGGTTGCGTCCGCTCGCTACTCAGACCATTTCTAAACTCCCCAGCTGGGCGGAACACACAGAACGAACTCCCAGTTTTTTTTACATGCGCAGAACTCATCTACGTGAGTATCAATTCACACAAAGCGATTTTAAGAACATTCGAGATAAAAGTCTTACACAGTCGCGCCTTTTATGGTCATGAACAGAAGCGTTAAGACATGTTTCAGACATCTACAACAGTTGACTGATACTACCAAATAAGGAGATATGGTCACGCTTCGTTCAAGAAATTATAGACCGAACGTGTCTCTATACAAGAGAAGGCAAACTCCTAAAAAATTGTAGTCTCAATAACTCGGGTCATGTCCCTTTGACTGTAAAAAACATAATACACATTTCAGTCAAAAAATGATCATACATACGAAAAATGATCATACAAAGACTTTGGAAAAAGTAATTATTTGTGCGTAACAGTGTGCTCAAAATTAACATGCCTTATCTCCTCGTTTATGTCCATTACTGTCTGTCGTGGATGGTCAAAGACTGTTGCTATTGAGATTATTTTGTGAGACCAGGTTTTGCCTGTGTGTGAGAGGTTTTGGTGGAAGGAGGAATTTAGACAGTAAATTTTTTTCTTCAAATAATCAGTTATCATCCACTAATCCATCATCCACTAATCCATCATACACCGTTGCCAGTTTGCCCTTGCACCTTTTGTTCGCGTACATGTCCATCGTCGCCCGATCGCTGCTAGCCAGTCGCAGCAGTATAGTAATGAACGTGCCTCTCTCTGTCTCTCTCTCTGTCTCTCTCTCGTTCTGTCTATCTGTCTATGGCAACTGCACCTAGTTTTGTTTGCTGACGCTTGTGTTTAACTGTTGCTTGTGATTATTTCCTTCTAGCTGTCAGTTTTAATGAGTTGTTCAACTCTGTGTAGCAGCAAATATTAGCTGGATATACAGTTTGTTCTTTTATTGAAGTGTGACACAGAGTATTTTGTATTAAATACACCTATGCCTTAGTCCTCAAAAATACTACACATGAGAGACAGAGGGGTGGAGTGGCACGCATTCAAATAATAACGAACACTAGCAATGTTCCCAACTCTGTCTAATGTATTCAAATAATTATCACCACAAAATGACAACAATATATGTAGTTAGCAAAGTGTAACACATTGATGAAAATCTCAGATAACCGAATGCCTTATCTTCTCACAACTAAATATCCTCTTGCATCCGACAATACGAGTCGGCCATCATCACCAAAAACCTCGTCGCTCTCCCTTCTTCACTGCCCTATGTACCCCCCCCAGCGGAGCACCGCCAGTCCACAGCGCTGTTGTTATTGTTAATCACACTGTGACATCATACTCTCCCCCTCCAGGGAAAAAAAACAAAGTTTTTTTTTTCTTTTGGGAAGGCGGCAGGGCGCACTCCAAAACACCCACTTATCCAGCTTTTTGAACGAGCCAAGTATACATTCATATCCTTCTTGTCTTCACATATCTTGCATACTCACTAAAACATCGTGTGCGGGAAAAATTCCAAGAAAAAAAAACAATCATTCTACAAACGAGACAGAGTGTCAGCTACAACGTTGAGCTTACCCATCTCTAGGGGCCTAAAACACAGTAAAATTTGTAATTGCTGCACGTAAGAGAGCCCAACGAGTTAATTTCGAGCTTGTCGATTTTCGGACGACTGTAAAAATTGAGAGTGTGGATCGATGGTCTGTCTGTAATACAAATAGTGCACCTATCAAATATCGGGACAACAACTTTGAAACTGCCCACACAATTGCCAAGCACTCCCCTTTCAATCGTGGGTAGTACCATAGTCTCCAGCCGGCAACAGCTTCCGACTCACTCACATTATGTACCCACCCCCAGCGGAAGCACGCCAAGTCCACAGCTGTGTTAATCACACTGTGACAAAGTGCTTCTGTCCAATTCATTACAATATTATTATAGCTCGATAGTATAACCCAACTCTTTTTTAAAGCATGGAGGATAAGTTATTGTGAACAGAACGCCATGTTGTGTCAAACCATGAATCTAGCACTAGTGTTGCTAAAAAAAAAAAAATTTTTTGTGTAGACATTACAAGGAAGAGTACATAGCATTCGGATTTACATGATGTGCTGACATTACATCTCCAAAACCAATGTGTGTGATCTGGAGAGAGAAACGAGGCGATGGGTACCGGCAGAGTAAGTTAATTCGACACCTTTCCACAAAACATCCTCCAGCAAGTGATGAAGAAAAGAACTCGAAACTTATTTTAAAACGGATATTAAGCCAAAAATGTAAAACAAAAGCCAGTTTATGATGCGTCAGCTGGTTTACAGTTTTTCAAGACAAGGCGCTGGAGGCAAGGGGTAGCCACGTGACAAGATTAATTGTCCTTGCTTAAAAACCGCTCAATACAAACCACGAAACGCTCAATTAAACCATGGGGGTGTGCATGGACGGAAATAGTTCCTGAGCATTATGGTTTGGACCAGAAGCAATGAAAGATGGTAAGCCAGAGAGTAATCACTTTCAGCTGAATGGTCCAAAAGACGTATCATTCTACGATATGTCGGATGAAATTTGGGAACACCTCATCGATCGATCTGGAAAAAAAAATACTGGCTTTTTTTACACTGCAAACTTGACGAGTCAACCGACATAGAAAAAAATCACGCAACGCAACAGATACGCTATTGTGCGATTTTTGTTGACGAAACGGCTGTTTCAAAGAACACTATTTATTTTGTAAAGAATTACCTGAAAACTACAACTGGTGAAGACATTTTTGGAGCTACTGATGATTTTATGAAAATGCATGGCATCGAATGGAAATACTGCACGAGTGGTGTTTACACTGATGGCGCCGCGGGCTATGACGGAAAAAGTAAAAGGTTTCGTGTCCATACGCATTAAAAGATAGAACAATCCCACCAGTTTCTAGCCACGCACTGTTTTCATCCGCCGTGAATAAAACTTTTATGGCTAAAAGTTTACCAGAGCAACTTTCAATCTAACAGTTTTAAGGTCAGTGGATTAAAATTGTGTTACTTTGAATCAAGTCAAAAGCCTATCATACCCGTTTATCTTGAAATGTGCAGTTGTAAAGGAGATGGGATTCTGAGCACCATACTTATACTTTTTCTTACATGAAGTACGTTGCATTCAGAAGCAATGTTTTATAATCGAGACTGCATCAACCTACGAAATGAATTGAACAATTTCCTCAATCAATCAGAAGAGTCAGATGACAAACTG
>JAMPIV010014013.1:0-70638 GCA_024509875.1 Oreohelix idahoensis | reverse complement strand
CACCTCACTTTTTGCCCCCCCCCAAACTACCTTCTCTACCATTCGCTTTTGCGGTTAGGCCTCTGGGCTCTCTTTTCTCTCTTATCCTTTACCGGGCATCGTACACTGACAAATATTCTCTCTTCCCCCTCCCCCCCCCGCCACCTCCCACCACAATCCACCACTCTTTTCCGGTGGAACTTGTCTATCTTTTCTTGTGGCCAAATATAAACGAACTGAGCGACAAGCCTGTTCCGCGGTCGTGGGCCCAAAATGGCTTGCTCCCGAAAGTGTGAATACTTGTAGTTCCTCGTGCGGGACTAGCTACAAAACTTTCTTTGTGTTGGTGCTAAAACGTTGGTGACCTCTAAATGGCGTGAGGGGGGCTGGAACTCTGTCCAAGAGATGGCTGCTCATACGTGCGAAGTTCTAACATAGACCCAGAATACACCAGACGACTGTTACTTGCGGACAAGGCAGTCCCTAGCGCTCTTATTCCGCGCTTTTGACCTTTCGTACATAGGCGGCAGGTAAATCCTGGTTGGGCTTGCTTGACCGTGGCTTGGCTGAGTGCCCCGTTTAGGCACACAAAGGCATTGGTACTATCAGATTCTGCTATAGACATGCTGGGGCGGTTTTGGATATTCTGGAAGCCGCCATGCTCTGACTGGTAATCCCAATAGGCGAGATAGAGAAACTACTACTGCATTCGATGTTTCCAGATTTAGCTTGGGCCTCGTTGCATTGAGTAAGCTTAACTTGGCGTTGACAAACAGGTTTAGGTTCAGGAATGGGGTTTGACGACTCGTGATGCTAGATGTACTCAGAATCCTCTAGAACGAAGAGAAGGTGACATTCTTCGCCTGACTGGAGACTTGACTTCTAGCAATTCGGTATCCCCTGAAACTGAGACCAAAAAGAGACACCCTTTTACATCAAGCACACAATAAATCACACTAACTTCATACAGAAAGTTTCCCTTCACTATGGGATTAAATTTATTGTAGTTATTGCTATGATAGTTTAGGGCTGTCTTCAACCATGTCTCCTGTTCCTTAAAAATATCAATTATCAACACGCGCCCGCATAGGCTTAATATCTATTGTACATCCATGTACCCGTCAGCAACATGCTCCAACAGCAAAATCCACTCCTCCTCTCCAAAATAAACACACAGCTGAATGGCCATGTTATTCATCTTACAACATTAAATGAATTTACATAAGCAGATTACAGAATGTGACATTACACAAATAAATCGCATGTCCCCCTGGGGAAATATATTAATATTCCACAAAATGAGTACAAAGAAAATGCAATGTATTTGCTATAATACAGTTGTGACTGAGTCATAAGGTAAAATGTTTTCCATGGCTGGTGGCTGCTCCTGTGAAAGCCATGGTGATAAAGGGGCGGGGATTGATAAGGCCGAGCTGGTTTAGAGCTGGTTTTGTATTTTGTTCAATCGCGAATGCGTGCTTCGTCCGGTTATCATCTTGGAGTAAGGGTCAACGTTATATTGATTAATCATTTGTTGAATGTCCAAGAATACATTCGTTCCTTTCGGAGCTCATCATTATAGGTACATATTTTTCCTATCAGAAGAGTTCTTCATTTGCATAATCATCAACATTGGCAAATGCAGCAAATAGCTGTAACGTATCGATGTGATAAAGTCCTCAATTCAGAGTCCATGAATTTATTTACTGTTCACACATAAGACATTCACGTAGGTACACGTTCATATATAGTTCATATATAGTTCATTAGGAATTACTTGCATAGTATTCATGTCCGTCCGTGTCAAAACAATATGTCAGATGAACATCGTGGCTATATACGTGCGCTGTTGTAGTCAACAGCCAGAAATGAGCACATGAGTTCTTGACATCTACAATTTGAATCATAATACGATTCTCCTTCCATTATTAGTTTAATTTAATTAATCTCATGCTTAGATTAATTTCCGAACTGACCCTGAAGTCTACATCGATTCATCTATATAATATAGGCTATATACTCAGCCTTATTTCCTTGGAAGAAATACAAGACACGACCTTCTTGCTTGACGGATAGCGTAACAAAGGCCCTGTAACCAAGTCACCCGGCGTGACCTTCCCAACGCGAATGCGTCATAATCTCCGCATATATTTCGCGTTCACTATACCGTAAAATATCGACATATTCTATAAATATTAATGACCCCTAAACGTTGCGCATGGGTAAACCCCAGCAGACGCCGTCATTTAAAATAACACCGTAACACATGGCCAGAGTCTAGCCACACAAGTAAGCATAAAATGATTCTCCCTTGCCACTGGAAATATCTATCAACAAGGAATAGGCGACTATCTCCCATAATTCAGTGTTATTACCTGCATCTCACTATTCAGTTTTTAAGTGAACAATCCACACCTGACATTATCTTACAGAAATGACAGTTAATTTAGCCTATTCTTAACCCATGATAAGCGTCTGTGGACTGATTCTACGCCTATTATCTGTTATTGTAAGTCTAACATTTAACCCATGATAAACCGTAACAGTTTAAGCACCCTTACTAGGCCGTAGACAGCGCTACCTTATCCCTGAAATAAATTACTAGGAGAAGTCCTCAGAAATGAATTCACTTTCCTAACAGATATATAAAAGCTAACATGAACACATCATATTATAATAAGATATGTCAACTCACCCCGAAAATGACTAGAACATAGGCAAACACATTCTTCAGTACTGTGTTAAAGTTTGCCCGTATCTCATGATGGTCATTCTAACGGGCCAGGAATATTCACGAATGTCTTTGTCTTATTACTCCCGTCTACTCTTATAGATTACAAGGACGCTCCCCGGAACACCTGGCCTGCATATTTCTTCAGAGGTATCGGCGTAATCGTAATACCGGGTAAGACAAAGGTTTCAGAAGCAACAACTTTGCGAAAATTCCCCAGAGAAGCAAGCATAATATTATGTGCTATTTGCTCATCTAAGGGCACACAACCCACAACCTGACCGCGTTTGTTATCTCCCCCTGAAACAGATCAAACTCGTTACCCAGGCCTCAAAGGGTACTAGCCGCTCGTGGCTAACACTTTAAGCGTAACAGACGTTCTTCTGATCAGGCCAGGTGTGCTGACGTAACATTATCGTTCGCTGACCGCTGCGGGCTCGAACGTAAACAACCTCGGGTGGGGTTTGAGAAGGAGAAAACAATTGGGCCACACAGGTAGCAAAGCAAAGAGAAACAAAATGTCTGGGAAAACAGAACATTAAAGAGTAATAACATTGAGACGAGATGGAAAAATAAATTAAGTCACTGTCTACGTGACACCAGGACCACCACGTGGAGGTGGAGTAGGGTCTTGGTCAGCTGTGGTTCGCTGACCCTGACGCAAGCAGTCAAGCTATGGGTCCGCTGACTGCATTCTCTATTGCTGCATCTTTGGGTCCCTACTGCTTTATCTGAAGCTTAGGGCCTAAATACTTTTCGGTGTTGGAAAACTTACGGAAAACTTTATAGCAGGAAGCTCAAGGTTCCCGTCACAAACCTTTTCCCATCATGCAATTATATCTGCATTTTAGTGTCTTGGAACTCCGAGAACATGTACCGGATCTGTAAACGATTTGAAACTTGAGTCTCTCTCTCTCTCTCTCTCTCTCTCTCTCTCTCTCTCTCTCTCTCTCTCTCTCTCTTTCTCTTTCTCTCTCTCTCTCTCTCTCTCTCTCTCTCTCTCTTTTGCTATCGCTGTCGCCAAAACTGCTGCTTGAACGTACATGTTGGCTGACAGATAGTTTGATCATTTTTGACCATCTTGGACGGTAGTTAAACAAATAATATTGTTCCGTCTCAAAAATCCATATCAAAAGAAAATTGATTTATTTACTTTTTTTTTTAATTGTTACGCTTTTTGCTGTTGTAACCTGTTGTGTGTGTGTGTGTGTGTGTGTGTGTGTGTGTGTGTGTGTGTGTGTGTGTGCGCGCGTGTGTGTGCGTGTGCATGCGTGTGCATGCGTGCGTGCGTGCGTGTGCGCGTGCGTGTGTGTGTGTGGTGAAAATAGCATCCTGGTTTTTTAATACATGTAATTGTTCTGCTTAGTCTTGTCTGAGAAGTAAATTTATCGAATGATCTTGCTGACATATTATCGAACTATTTTATCTGTTGTCTCACGTCTCCCCCCCCCCTCTCTCTCTCTCTCTCTCTCTCTCTCTCTCTGGCTTTGTTTTTATCGCCTTTCTTTCTCTCTTTCTCCCTCCCTTCACTCCTCGCTCTCGCTCTCTCCTTCATATACCACTGAACGCCAAATCTTTTGATTATCTTTTGTGTCTGGTCTTCCACCTGTTTACTTGAATTATTTTGTCATCTATCTCACGAAGTCTCGTAAACGATGTAATTGATGTGATCTTTCTTTTTCCCCCTTACTTGTTAACCGACTGAAGTGCTTTTATGCGAGTAAAGATAATCATTACAAAATAATAAATGGAAATAACTTAGCCACATATTTATGAATGCATAAAGACAGATACTTTCCACCATGACCATTAGATTAAACCTTTCAAGCAAAATAGATAGGTCAAGAGAAATATGAAAAAAAGAACCATAGAATAGAATAGATAAGAATATATTTTGAATGAACGAGACTGGCGTGTACAATATAATGTAATTCAAAAATTACTTCCTATTGTAAAAATTGTACTTCCTGATTCGTATCCCATTGAAATGCGTGAAACTGCTGTCGAAACTTAGACAATGACTGCCATTAGACAAATAAGTTTTGTTTTTTTTTCCCCTCAGAAACAAAATTTGAAACAAAAATTGTATTCTAAAATTACCAATAAGGAGGATCCCGTTACACGCCTATTGATGCATATTGGGAAGATGGTGTTAAGCACATATTTTCTTGACCATCGGCACACTAGGGGTGATGGGGTCAGCATCACCCCGGCCGCCTTAACCTTCCCACAGTTACTCTGGTGCCCAATTCATGAGGCTGGGTCGACCCCGGAGCCGTTTGCGGTCTAAAAAAAATTCCACCTCAACTGGGGATCAAACCATGGCCGCCGAGCTGGGAAAGCCAGTAAAAATTACCAATAAACTGATGTTAAAAGAGATAGCAAAACTTGCTGCCCGCTGTGAAATCTTGTGTAAAACAAACAGGATCTTACGTTGAACTAATCTTAATGTGAGATAGCATTTTTTCTTCTTTGTTTTGACGTTTGTTTCATATTTTTTTGGGTTCGGGTTTTGCCTTCTTCTGGCGAGGCGTGTTCCTTTCAACCTATGTGGTTATATCAGAGCGCATTTACCATCCCAAAAAAAAAGTCAACTCTGTTGACTGCTAACCCGACCAGCGTTGATAGATACTAAGTCCTGAAGAGGACCAACATTATCTATCTGCTAGCATAAAGCCCTAAAAAGGACTCGCCAGCTACGCCAACGCCCGAGCTAGTCCGTTTGTTTTTTTTTTATAAATTTGGCTAGACGTGAAGAAATAATAACTTAAAAATAGGAGATGATTTTTCAATTACCCTGTATTAGTCTCATAGGGAAAACGTGTCAATAATGTATGCTGAGAAATAAAGGAACTCTTATTACCAGACCACACAAACTTTTATTTTGACTTGTGCCCTAATATAACCGACACCATTGTCTTTAAGTTGAACGGTGCGCGCCTCGCCAAAACGAGGCGAAACCCCTATATAATAAAATAGTATTCTTAGATATAGTTGTAAATTTGCCTTGCAATAGTCAGATTTTAGGCTTTGGTTAAGATCCAGAAGTGAAGATCGATAACTGTTAGCCTTAGATTGAGCTATATCACCTAAAAGATGATACAAGATGACATCATAAGATTTGTTAAAATAATAAGAAAGATAAAAAGTGCAATAGATTATAAGAAGGCGCTATCAATGGATGAGACAGTCATTAAGGAAACCTGTTGATAGCATTACAGGACAGCCCTTGTTCTAGAAGATGTAGAGGAAGAGCAAAGAATACATAGAAAAGAGAACTGAAGGCAGACATGAACGGGGTGTTTGAGATCTTTTTATGTTTGAGATCTGTGGTTTGATTGGCTAGGAACAAGATGTCTTTGCTGTGTTCGATTTTCTTTTGAGAAGTTATAACGATACGATTATGTCGATGATGTTCGTGATGTTAGTCTAATATAACTATAGATGTAATATTTATTTGAAAAGCTTATCAATGATTATGATGATTGATAATAATGATGAGGAGGTGGAGTACGATGAAGACGGCGGCGGCGGCGACGATGAGGATGAGGAGGAGAAGGAGGAGACGTGAGACGACTTGGCAGTTTCTTTCATACAATGAGCCTTAATAAATGTCCCTTCCTTCAGTTATTGTTATTGTTATTCTTGAACAGAATCGACATCAGTGCACTCTGAGCAAACCCATAGGTGCTCAGTCTCCCTCAGTATATGTTGAAGAGTGTGAATGCTAACTGTTCCTGTAGCTCGCTGGTTGTAAACACGACGGATACATCCTCTCATACGTCCATCTCTGCTAGACTGACGTTTGATGCCAAATTCCAACAGTCTTAACCTTGATGATTCATCTATTGCAGTGTCATTCTCTAACATGCTTCAGTATAAAATTCATATATTCCTGAATGGAAATTTCGGAAAGGGTTTTTTAACTGCAATTTGACGCTTTTAGGCTCAGTTTTATTAGCTGAAACGTCCGATTGGAAGAGTGGTTATAGCGCTGGCCTCTCGCGGAAAAAGTACCGGGTTCGAAAAACCGGTCAACCCAGCTGTACTTGGATACCTGATTCTTCTCTTCAGTTAGGAAAAAGCAAAGGCAGCGAGGAAGGGAACTGGTCATAAACAAGCTGGACCCAGTATAGGGAAATCTTTAACTATTCCCCCCTACGGCAGTATCTGCTATGGGACTTCTTTTACCCATTATTTATCTTCCCATTTTTAGACTCAGTATTAACAGCTGAAATGGGATCTTGTATACAAGTATCAACCGGCGCGGGAAGGACATTACCTCATTGTTATACACAGCTATATAAAAGGTAAAGGATCCCGTTACACGCCCATTGAGGCATATTGGGAATATGGTGTTAGGCCCATATTTTCTTGACCATCGGCACACTAGGGGTGATGTGGTCAGCATCACGCCGGCCGCCTTAACCTTCCCAGAAGATGCTCTGGTACCCAATTGGGGCTGGGTCGACCCAGGAGCCGTTTGCGGTCTAAAAAAATCCCACATCATCTGGGGATCGAACCATAGACCAATGAGCTAGGAAGCTAACCACTATGCTACCGCGGCTCCCATACACAGCTATATATACACTAGTAAATATACCCGTTAAAATAATCACGGGGAAAGAAACGTCTTAACCTTTCATCATCTGCAGCACATTTAGAAGATTGGAGAACTCATTTTGTTAATTGTGAATGAAGTTATTTTACCCATTTTTGTAAAGTTTTTTTTTTTTTTTTTAAGGGAAGTAATTTATCCTCTTCCCTGTCAAAAAGGAATAATAAAATTATGTTGGCTTTTTTTCAAGGGACGTAATTTATCCTTTGTCAAAGGGAAACAATCAAACAGCAACAACAACAAAAATAACAATAAAATATATTTATACTTTTTAACACTGTACTATATGTTTTCTATTTATTATTTAAAAGATACTTGCAGATTTGGTACCAAAATGATGCTTACATCACCAGGCATGGTATTTGAAGAAGAACAGTTGGAGAACAGTGTTAATTATAAGTAGAACGAATTTAAAGTAAGTACGAAGGTCAGATATTTATAACAAATCGGTGACCAACTTTCAGGTTGAACAGGGTAGACCAAGATGTAACGAGAAGAGGCAACAATGATCAGAGGTTGAGTGCCCGATCTCCACCCATAATTTCATCAAAACAACAACAACAACGAAGTTCATATAGGCCTATCTTCTTAACATCACAAATAGGTAAAATACTGGAAACTGTTGTGAATAAAAGAGTTAAATTCTACCTAGAAAAAAACCAGTTATATAGCCCAAACCAGTCAGGGTTTAGAGCAGACAGAAGTACAGTAGACCAGCTTGTAAGATTAGAACATGATGTAAAGCTAGGGTTCAAGAGGAAAGAGAAAACAGTGGCAGTCTTTCTAGATGTAGCTAGAGCATATGATGAATGCTGGCGAGATGGAGCTCTTTACAAAATGAAAAAGATTGGCATTACTGGTAAAACCTATAGGTATATAGAAAACTTTTTACAGGACAGGTATTTTGCTGTACAGGTGAATAATGATAGGTCAGAAATATATGAACAACAGAATGGGATTCCTCAAGGATCAGTGATCTCTCCTTCAATTTTCACTATAGCTGTAAATGATTTAGCAGATGAATTTAATGACATAAAAAATGCAGTATCACAATTTGCAGATGACTGTGCCATTTGGCGATCTGGAAAAAACTTGGACCATGTTTACAAAAAACTTCAAAATCAAATAGACAAAGTTTCAGAGTGGATGAAAAGTTGGGGCTTCCAAATTAATGTAAACAAAACAGTAGGTATAATTTTCAGCAAAGGAAATTTAAAAAAAAATAACAAAATCAATATAACCATTAAAGGACAGAAAATATGTACCTCCTCAACAACTAGATTTCTGGGCATAACTTTAGATAAACAACTAAATTATAATAAACATATAGACAATTTGGTAGAAAGCTGTAGGGGACCCCTAAATATACTAAGGATTGTAAAAGGTAATGGATGGGGGGCCAGCAATAAAATAATGCTTATGTTCTACAAGTCCTTCATCAGGGGGAAACTGGATTATGCCAGCATAGTCTATGACTCAGCTGCAGCTTCTAACAAAGCAAAACTGGACAGGATTCAAAATGCAGCCATGAGAACTATTACAGGTGCATTTATATCGACACCAGTAGAAGCTCTAGAAGTAGCTCTCGGCATACCTCCCCTTGGTCTAAGACGGAAAGAACTGAGATTAAATTATTGGAGTAAAGTAGCACAAGAAGTGACCAACCCAGCACATAAAGCATTTGTCAAAAACCAACCAAGTGTATGGGACGTCCCCTTAAATAAAGATAGATATCCAACAGGGTGGAGAACTATAGAAGACCTAAGTCAGTTCAAAGAACTATCAAACACAATTGAAAATAATAATAAATACAGAAGCAAAATACCACCATGGGAACTAAAAACACCAATCATAGACTACTCACTTACTGAAAAGATCAAACAAAACATAGAAGATAAGGAAGCCAAAATGATAAGTAGAAAGTTCATAGAGCAACTAACTAAACAAAGTCTGGCCGTCTACACTGATGGATCCAAGGGTGATAGTGGGCAACTAGGTGCTGGAGTTGTAATACCACAATGGGGAATAAAAAAGAGCTACAGTGTAACGGAAGGGGCATCGATTTTTACTGCAGAGATGGTAGCAATTCTTAAAAGTCTAGAAATAATCGAAGATAACCCACCAGAAGCTGTTACAATATTTACAGACTCACTATCATCACTACAAGCACTAGAACACCCAGGTAAATGTAGCCGGCCAGACATAAAGGAAGAAATTTTAGCAATTAATACATCACTAGAGAACAGAGGATGTAGTGTGAGGCTAGTGTGGGTTCCAGCACACATAGGTATAGCTGGCAACGAGTTGGCAGACCAGAACGCCAAGAAGGGAAGAACAAGTAAAAACAATATAAAAGCAGGACTGGGAAGGTCAGAGATCAAGAGCCAAGTGAAGGAAACTATAAACGAGGAATGGAAGACAACATGGAAGGAAAGTAGAAAAGGCAGACACGCGTTCAAACTGCTGAAAGAACAAACGAGGACTTGCCAGGTCAGAGAAGAATTAAAGATACCATCGAACAAAAAACTGTGGCGTCTCCGACTCGGTGCAGCATACTTCATGGTAGAAGAACCACACTGCCAAGAATGTCAGGAAGAGAATGACATAGACCACTACCTGATCCACTGTAAAAAGTATGAACAACACAGGCTTGAATTAAAAACTTACTATAGAAATCACAATATAGACTTAACAGGTGATAAGGTTTTAAGTATAGATGCCCCAAGAGATGCCCAATCAATACTTAAAAGATATATACATAAAACAAAGGAAAAAATATAAGGTTAGAACTTCAGTAAAATCATCCAACTAAATAGAAATTAAGCAGCAAGAACTAACAAAGCATTAACAAAAAAAATAACTACTCATAGGACAAGGAAAGACAAGGTATTAAAAAAAAGGGACAACAACTCAAAAGAACAAATACTAATACAAATTAAAACCAAGTGTAAAGGACAATAGTTATCTAGAAACAATACAAAAGCGAAAATAAAATTGACAAATACTAATATAAATAAAAATCAGCAACTGCAAAAGACAACAGTTATTTAAATTGAATACAAAATTAGTAAATAAAATGACACTAAATACCCCAATTATAACCAACTTTCAGGTTGAACAGGGTAGACCAAGATGGAACGAGAAGAGGCAACAATGATCAGATGTTGAGTGCCCGATCTCCACCCATCAACTCATCAAAACAACAACAACAACAACAGCGTATCAATGTAACTTCTTCCTCTGTTATGTCAGCATCTAAATAGTTTGTTTCATCTATCTGGTCTGGTAGTTCTTTTAAAAACTATCCTAAGTCTTTCTCTTCTCTCATTTTCTTCCTGTCCAAGGCTACTTTTTGCACTGACTTTATAGAAATACTCGGCAAGGGCATTAGCTTTTTCTTTATTTGTTTCTGCTCTCTTTGGTAGTTTGATTGTTGGCATTATTGTTTTCTTATTGTTCCCTTTGATTGCCTTAAGCTTTTTCCATACTTCTCTAATTTGAGTGCTAGGTTTAAGTGACTGACAAAACTCCTTCCAGTTAGTTTCTTTGGCTTTAAATATTATTCTGTTACATTCATTCCTAATAAGTTTATACTCATCATAGTTTTCTTCTGTCCTGTTATTTCTATATTTTTGTAATGCCCTTTTTCTTCTCTCATGAATTTCTGCACAGCTTTTATTCCACCAGGCAACTGGTTCTTTATTCCACTGAGTTTTTCTTTTCTTAGTAATGTTATTTATTGGTTTAAGGTGCTGTGGCATATTTTTATTTGGTATATATTTTATTGCTATTTTAAGAATTTCATTGGTCAGTGTTTCCGCCCACAAGTCAGTATCATCTGTTCCCATGTCTTTATATTCCATCCCTTCCAGCTCTGATTGGAAAGCTTCCCAGTTTGCTTTTTTATAGTTGAAAGTCGGTTTCTCTGGTTCTGGGTTCGGACTGACATTTTCATGCATGGTTATTATGATAGGAAGATGATCTGTGTTTGTGTCTTGTAACACTTCCCAATTTACATTCGCTAGGTTGTTAGTTGTTATACTTATGTCTATTGCTGAGTCTCAATAAAAGATAAATCTAATACTGCCTCAGGGCAAGATATACTTAGTTATGAAATCCTTAAGAAAGTACCCAAAAGAACTATAGACATAATAACTTCACTTTATAACAAAATCTGGAGCTTAGGAAAGATACCAAAAGCATGGAAAGTAGCTATGATAGTACCCATTCTAAAACCCAATAAGGAAGCCCATGATGTAAGTTCATATAGGCCTATCTCCTTAACATCACAACTAGGTAAAATACTGGAAACTGTTGTGAATAAAAGAGTTAAATTCTACCTAGAAAAAAACCAGTTATATAGCCCAAACCAGTCAGGGTTTAGAGCAGACAGGAGAAGTAGACAGCTTGTAGATTAGAACATGATGTAAAGCTAGCTTCTTTCTAGAACATGATAGAGCATATATTTGAAACAGAGATTAGAACACGATGTAAAGCTAGGGTTCAAGAGGAAAGAGAAAACAGTGGCAGTCTTTCTTGATGTAGCTAGAGCATATGATGAATGCTGGCGAGATGGAGCTCTTTACAAAATGAAAAAGATTGGCATTACTGGTAAAACCTATAGGTATCTAGAAAACTTTTTACAGGACAGGTATTTTGCTGTACAGGTGAATAATGATAGGTCAGAAATATATATGAACAACAGAATGGGATTCCTCAAGGATCAGTGATCTCTCTTTCAATTTTCACTATAGCTGTAAATGATTTAGCAGATGAATTTAATGACATAAAGAATGCAGTATCACAATTTGCAGATGACTGTGCCATTTGGCGATCTGGAAAAAAACTTGGACCATGTTTACAAAAAACTTCAAAATCAAATAGACAAAGTTTCAAAGTGGATGAAAAGTTGGGGCTTCCAAATTAATGTAAACAAAACAGTAGGTATGATTTTCAGCAAAGGAAATTTAAAAAAAAATAACAAAATCAATATAACCATTAAAGGACAGAAAATATGTACCTCCTCAACAACAAGATTTCTGGGCATAACTTTAGATAAACAACTAAATTATAATAAACATATAGACAATTTGGTAGAAAGCTGTAGGGGACCCCTAAATATACTAAGGATTGTAAAAGGTAATGGATGGGGGGCCAGCAATAAAATAATGCTTATGTTCTACAAGTCTTTCATCAGGGGGAAACTGGATTATGCCAGCATAGTCTATGACTCAGCTGCAGCTTCTAACAAAGCAAAACTGGACAGGATTCAAAATGCAGCCATGAGAACTATTACAGGTGCATTTATATCGACACCAGTAGAAGCTCTAGAAGTAACTCTCGGCATACCTCCCCTTGGTCTAAGACGGAAAGAACTGAGATTAAATTATTGGAGTAAAGTAGCACAAGAAGTGACCCACCCAGCACATAAAGCATTTGTCAAAAACCAACCAAGTGTATGGGACGTCCCCTTAAATAAAGATAGATATCCAACAGGGTGGAGAACTATAGAAGACCTAAGTCAGTTCAAAGAACTATCAAACACAATTGAAAATAATAATAAATACAGAAGCAAAATACCACCATGGGAACTAAAAACACCAATCATAGACTACTCACTTACTGAAAAGATCAAACAAAACATAGAAGATAAGGAAGCCAAAATGATAAGTAGAAAGTTCATAGAGCAACTAACTAAACAAAGTCTGGCCGTCTACACTGATGGATCCAAGGGTGATAGTGGGCAACTAGGTGCCGGAGTTGTAATACCACAATGGGGAATAAAAAAGAGCTACAGTGTAACGGAAGGGGCATCGATTTTTACTGCAGAGATGGTAGCAATTCTTAAAAGTCTAGAAATAATCGAAGATAACCCACCAGAAGCTGTTACAATATTTACAGACTCACTATCATCACTACAAGCACTAGAACACCCAGGTAAATGTAGCCGGCCAGACATAAAGGAAGAAATTTTAGCAATTAATACATCACTAGAGAACAGAGGATGTAGTGTGAGGCTAGTGTGGGTTCCAGCACACATAGGTATAGCTGGCAACGAGTTGGCAGACCAGAACGCCAAGAAGGGAAGAACAAGTAAAAACAATATAAAAGCAGGACTGGGAAGGTCAGAGATCAAGAGCCAAGTGAAGGAAACTATAAACGAGGAATGGAAGACAACATGGAAGGAAAGTAGAAAAGGCAGACACGCGTTCAAACTGCTGAAAGAACAAACGAGGACTTGCCAGGTCAGAGAAGAATTAAAGATACCATCGAACAAAAAACTGTGGCGTCTCCGACTCGGTGCAGCATACTTCATGGTAGAAGAACCACACTGCCAAGAATGTCAGGAAGAGAATGACATAGACCACTACCTGATCCACTGTAAAAAGTATGAACAACACAGGCTTGAATTAAAAACTTACTATAGAAATCACAATATAGACTTAACAGGTGATAAGGTTTTAAGTATAGATGCCCCAAGAGATGCCCAATCAATACTTAAAAGATATATACATAAAACAAAGGAAAAAATATAAGGTTAGAACTTCAGTAAAATCATCCAACTAAATAGAAATTAAGCAGCAAGAACTAACAAAGCATTAACAAAAAATAACTACTCATAGGACAAGGAAAGACAAGGTATTAAAAAAAAGGGACAACAACTCAAAAGAACAAATACTAATACAAATTAAAACCAAGTGTAAAGGACAATAGTTATCTAGAAACAATACAAAAGCGAAAATAAAATTGACAAATACTAATATAAATAAAAATCAGCAACTGCAAAAGACAACAGTTATTTAAATTGAATACAAAATTAGTAAATAAAATGACACTAAATACCCCAATTATAACCAACTTTCAGGTTGAACAGGGTAGACCAAGATGGAACGAGAAGAGGCAACAATGATCAGATGTTGAGTGCCCGATCTCCACCCATCAACTCATCAAAACAACAACAACAACAACAGCGTATCAATGTAACTTCTTCCTCTGTTATGTCAGCATCTAAATAGTTTGTTTCATCTATCTGGTCTGGTAGTTCTTTTAAAAACTATCCTAAGTCTTTCTCTTCTCTCATTTTCTTCCTGTCCAAGGCTACTTTTTGCACTGACTTTATAGAAATACTCGGCAAGGGCATTAGCTTTTTCTTTATTTGTTTCTGCTCTCTTTGGTAGTTTGATTGTTGGCATTATTTTGTTTTCTTATTGTTCCCTTTGATTGCCTTAAGCTTTTTCCATACTTCTCTAATTTGAGTGCTAGGTTTAAGTGACTGACAAAACTCCTTCCAGTTAGTTTCTTTGGCTTTAAATATTATTCTGTTACATTCATTCCTAATAAGTTTATACTCATCATAGTTTTCTTCTGTCCTGTTATTTCTATATTTTTGTAATGCCCTTTTTCTTCTCTCATGAATTTCTGCACAGCTTTTATTCCACCAGGCAACTGGTTCTTTATTCCACTGAGTTTTTCTTTTCTTAGTAATGTTATTTATTGGTTTAAGGTGCTGTGGCATATTTTTATTTGGTATATATTTTATTGCTATTTTAAGAATTTCATTGGTCAGTGTTTCCGCCCACAAGTCAGTATCATCTGTTCCCATGTCTTTATATTCCATCCCTTCCAGCTCTGATTGGAAAGCTTCCCAGTTTGCTTTTTTATAGTTGAAAGTCGGTTTCTCTGGTTCTGGGTTCGGACTGACATTTTCATGCATGGTTATTATGATAGGAAGATGATCTGTGTTTGTGTCTTGTAACACTTCCCAATTTACATTCGCTAGGTTGTTAGTTGTTATACTTATGTCTATTGCTGAGTCTCAATAAAAGATAAATCTAATACTGCCTCAGGGCAAGATATACTTAGTTATGAAATCCTTAAGAAAGTACCCAAAAGAACTATAGACATAATAACTTCACTTTATAACAAAATCTGGAGCTTAGGAAAGATACCAAAAGCATGGAAAGTAGCTATGATAGTACCCATTCTAAAACCCAATAAGGAAGCCCATGATGTAAGTTCATATAGGCCTATCTCCTTAACATCACAACTAGGTAAAATACTGGAAACTGTTGTGAATAAAAGAGTTAAATTCTACCTAGAAAAAAACCAGTTATATAGCCCAAACCAGTCAGGGTTTAGAGCAGACAGAAGTACAGTAGACCAGCTTGTAAGATTAGAACATGATGTAAAGCTAGGGTTCAAGAGGAAAGAGAAAACAGTGGCAGTCTTTCTAGATGTAGCTAGAGCATATGATGAATGCTGGCGAGATGGAGCTCTTTACAAAATGAAAAAGATTGGCATTACTGGTAAAACCTATAGGTATCTAGAAAACTTTTTACAGGACAGGTATTTTGCTGTACAGGTGAATAATGATAGGTCAGAAATATATGAACAACAGAATGGGATTCCTCAAGGATCAGTGATCTCTCTTTCAATTTTCACTATAGCTGTAAATGATTTAGCAGATGAATTTAATGACATAAAGAATGCAGTATCACAATTTGCAGATAACTGTGCCATTTGGCGATCTGGAAAAAACTTGGACCATGTTTACAAAAAACTTCAAAATCAAATAGACAAAGTTTCAAAGTGGATGAAAAGTTGGGGCTTCCAAATTAATGTAAACAAAACAGTAGGTATGATATTAGCAAAGGAAATTTAAAAAAAAAATAATAATATAACCATTAAAGGACAGAAAATATGTACCTCCTCAACAACAAGATTTCTGGGCATAACTTTAGATAAACAACTAAATTATAATAAACATATAGACAATTTGGTAGAAAGCTGTAGGGGACCCCTAAATATACTAAGGATTGTAAAAGGTAATGGATGGGGGGCCAGCAATAAAATAATGCTTATGTTCTACAAGTCTTTCATCAGGGGGAAACTGGATTATGCCAGCATAGTCTATGACTCAGCTGCAGCTTCTAACAAAGCAAAACTGGACAGGATTCAAAATGCAGCCATGAGAACTATTACAGGTGCATTTATATCGACACCAGTAGAAGCTCTAGAAGTAACTCTCGGCATACCTCCCCTTGGTCTAAGACGGAAAGAACTGAGATTAAATTATTGGAGTAAAGTAGCACAAGAAGTGACCCACCCAGCACATAAAGCATTTGTCAAAAACCAACCAAGTGTATGGGACGTCCCCTTAAATAAAGATAGATATCCAACAGGGTGGAGAACTATAGAAGACCTAAGTCAGTTCAAAGAACTATCAAACACAATTGAAAATAATAATAAATACAGAAGCAAAATACCACCATGGGAACTAAAAACACCAATCATAGACTACTCACTTACTGAAAAGATCAAACAAAACATAGAAGATAAGGAAGCCAAAATGATAAGTAGAAAGTTCATAGAGCAACTAACTAAACAAAGTCTGGCCGTCTACACTGATGGATCCAAGGGTGATAGTGGGCAACTAGGTGCTGGAGTTGTAATACCACAATGGGGAATTAAAAAGAGCTACAGTGTAACGGAAGGGGCATCGATTTTTACTGCAGAGATGGTAGCTATTCTTAAAAGTCTAGAAATAATCGAAGATAACCCACCAGAAGCTGTTACGATATTTACAGACTCACTATCATCACTACAAGCACTAGAACACCCAGGTAAATGTAGCCGGCCAGACATAAAGGAAGAAATTCTAGCAATTAATACATCACTAGAGAACAGAGGATGTAGTGTGAGGCTAGTGTGGGTTCCAGCACACATAGGTATAGCTGGCAACGAGTTGGCAGACCAGAACGCCAAGAAGGGAAGAACAAGTAAAAACAATATAAAAGCAGGACTGGGAAGGTCAGAGATCAAGAGCCAAATGAAGGAAACTATAAACGAGGAATGGGAGACAACATGGAAGGAAAGTAGAAAAGGCAGACACGCGTTCAAACTGCTGAAAGAACCAACGAGGACATGCCAGGTCAGAGAAGAATTAAAGATACCATCGAACAAAAAACTGTGGCGTCTCCGACTCGGTGCAGCATACTTCATGGTAGAAGAACCACACTGCCAAGAATGTCAGGAAGAGAATGACATAGACCACTACCTGATCCACTGTAAAAAGTATGAACAACAAAGGCTTGAATTTAAAACTTACTATAGAAATCACAATATAGACTTAACAGGTGATAAGGTTTTAAGTATAGATGCCCCAAGAGATGCCCAATCAATACTTAAAAGATATATACATAAAACAAAGGAAAAAAATATAAGGTTAGAACTTCAGGAAAATCATCCAACTAAATAGAAATTAAGCAACAAGAACTAACAAAGCATTAACAAAAAAATAATTACTCATAGGACAAGGAAAGACAAGGTATTAAAAAAAAAGGGACAACAACTCAAAAAGAACAAATACTAATACAAATTAAAACCAAGTGTAAAGGACAATAGTTATCTAGAAACAATACAAAAGAGAAAATAAAATTGACAAATACTAATATAAATAAAAATCAGCAACTGCAAAAGACAACAGTTATTTAAATTGAATACAAAATTAGTAAATAAAATAACACTAAATACCCCAATTATAACCAACTTTCAGGTTGAACAGGGTAGACCAAGATGGAACGAGAAGAGGCAACAATGATGGGATTTTGAGTGCCTGATCTCCACCCATCAACTCATCAAAACAACAACAACAACAGCGTATCAATGTAAAGTCTCTAAACCGAAAACTAAGGGTCTTTTATGTTTACTGACCCTAGAAAACATAACATACGCAGTAAACGAAATGCAAAAAGGCAAGTCACCAGGACCAGATGGACTCACAGCTGAATTCTACCAACATTTCTTCCCCATGTTAGGCCCTCTCTTACTAAGGATATATTCAGAATCTTTCGCGAAAAAGGAATTTCTATCTAGTTTCAACCTGTCATACATCACTCTAATCCCTAAGGACGATCCGGACAAAACAAAGCTTAAAAACTACAGACCAATATCACTCCTCAACACCGACTATAAAATTTTAGCCAAAACCCTAACAAACAAACTCAAACCGTT
Organism: Oreohelix idahoensis; assembly: GCA_024509875.1. NCBI lineage: Eukaryota > Metazoa > Mollusca > Gastropoda > Stylommatophora > Oreohelicidae > Oreohelix > Oreohelix idahoensis. The sequence continues at coordinate 52,297 of JAMPIV010014013.1, read as the reverse complement.
CATGGATACACTCATACACGAAGACCAACAGTGTAGTGTCCAGCACAGAAACATTCATCAGCACGCACACTTCATAAGAGACATCATCACCTACACACATCAGAAGGATTGCCAGTCGTCAATCCTATCGCTAGACCAGGAAAAAGCCTTTGACAGAATATCCCACTCATACCTCCATAAAACTTTACTATACTGCAACATTGGTGAATACTTTAGAAAGTGGATTGAAATTATATACACAAAACCTGAAAGCAAGGTTTTGGTAAATCATTCATTTACTGGGGCTTTTGGGCTGACAAGATCTGTTAGGCAGGGATGTCCCCTTTCTCCTCTACTCTATGTACTCGCTCTAGAACCACTGCTAGAGAAAATTAGACAAGACAGTAACATCAGAGGCACTTTTATTCAAGGTAAAGGGAAACAAAAGTTGCTTGCCTACGCAGACGATACCACCTTCTTTCCCCCCAATGATAGGTCTATACAAAATATTCTAGACACTTTCACGCTTTTTGGTAAAGATAGTGGGTCAAAATTAAACGTCCAAAAGTCTACAATTATGGGTATAGGCAAATGGAAAAACAAAGCAGATTTTCCCTTTGATTTAACGTCAACAACAAACATGAAACTGTACGGTATATACTTCCCATCTCACCCGAACCGCACACACAAAGTCACATGGCAGAACTTAGTCGCATATACCACAGACACACTTCACCGCTACAAATACAAAATACAACCATTTTTTCCAGAAGTGCTATAGTGAACTGTTTTATTATTCCAAAAATAATTTACATTGTTACAGTCTTTGACCCTCCACAACATACGGTGACAGAGATAAACAAGGAGATAAGCCGTTTTGTTTTTGGGCACACTTTATTTAGCATTAAACATCAAACACTCATGCAAGAGAAAAGATTCGGGGGAGTTGCCCTCCAGGATATAGGGACAAAAATAAAGGCACTTCGAATCAGACATGTGGGAAATATGATAATAGACCCAGAACGACACACATTAGCCCATTACTACGCAGGGCTTAGACTTGCTAGACTGAGACCACTAAAGAACAATGTCCCACACCATTACGGCACACTACCACACTTTTACAGGACATGCATACAAGCCATCAGAGGACACGAAATTTTAATTAACCAGAAAACAAACAAAATTTACAAACACTTAGTCAGGTTACAAGCACCACCTTTACACCTAAGAATTAAAAGAGGTTACAATTACTTTATAACAGATTACACTGAGATTTTCACCGATCTTCACAACAAAAGCATCGCACCAAAAGCCAGAGAAGTCACATATCGACTTTTATATAACATGACACCAACCACAGAAAGAGCAGCACACAGATTAAAACGAAAATCACGATGCAAGATGTGCCAGGCAAATGTACAAGAAAGTGAGGAACACATTTTCTATAAATGTAGTACAATTATACCAGCACAGAGAATCTTACAAGACATACTGGACACACATACGAAAAAAAACAGACATTTTCAAAGCGATTATGCTTAATTCAATTCCCAAGACACTACCAGACATCCATTTTCAATTAATTCTTTTACTCTCAGAATTTCGATTTATAATTTGGAAATGTCGCATTCAATCAATATTTGAGTACAAAATTATCCGCCCAGCTTTTCTCCTAAATTTGTTCCTCCAGCGAGTGACGCTTATTTTAAAACCTGTCCACTATCCCCAGCTACCTGTACCTGTACCTTAAATATTTTAAATGCATATGTACATGTGTAGTCTATTTATTTTGTATTTATTTATTATTATTATTTTGATTAAGGTGGATGCTGCAAAAGTAAGAGTTTTTATAGGACAATTTTGCTCAAAGCAGCAGACCGTGTGGTCTTCGGTCGGGAAAAAAAATACTTAAATGCTGACCCTGGTCGTTTAGCGCCAGTTTCTAAATCTATTGAACGCAGTGACACGTTGAAGATTTATGACCAACGGTTTCCGACACCGTTTTTTTAATTATGGGGACCCGGACAGTCACGAACTTTATTTTTAAAGGGTTAAGAATTGAGCACGCAGACTCGTCTAACATTCTGCCTTTCCTTACTCTCTCTCTCTCTCTCTCTCTCTCTCTCTCTCTCTCTCTCTCTCTCTCTCTCTCTCATCTTGCATTGAAAGTCGTCAATAGCGGTTGTTGAAATAGCGGCAAGTGTGTATGTGAGTGTGTGTTTGAGATCGATTGCATTTTATTTTCCATTGGGAATATTTTACAAACCGGGACAATCCTATTCTTTAACATTTTTTAGGCCAAATTTAATTTTGCTCTATTTCATCTTGAGAAATCGAATAAACAAGCCTAATAATAAACAAACAAACAAACAAACAAAGTAATAATTTACTAAAGATTTCCGTGGAGAGGAGCAATATAATGACTGGTTGTCCACAATGGAAAAAAAATAAAGAACAAAAATTACCTTTTATTAAACTACTCCTGTATTCACGGGAGGTCATGTTGACCACATTTCTGGACGCCGTTGAAGTGTCAAGGTCTGCATTGTCCACTGGTCCCTGAGTGTGTTCGTGGGAGGTCTTTGACGCGGTTTTTGTACTGCAAATGCTCTTAAATTCAGGGGGAGAATCGCACAGCATGGCTTGACTTGACTTGACCTTTTTATTATGAATGTAAATATCACACGATGGTTGTTTTATTGTTATGTTAATGAGAGTAGACTTTTGGTAGAAGTGTGTGTCTACGAGTGTATATGACTTTTATCTGTATTTCAATTTGACCTTGTATTTTAATAATGCACATGATGTTTGTAATATTACTAAAAAAAAGTGTGTGCAAGGTGTGAAAGTAATTTTTTTTATATTTTTACAGCTGCACAGTGTATTTTCGTTGTTATGCTTATGTTCAAACTATTATTGTTAATGTTTCCATGCATATGTCTTTGTCAACTTCAACGGAATGTGAATAAAGAGTTGTTTTTTTTTAAAATAAAAAAAAAATTAAAAAAATATATGTTTGAACATGCGCCCTAATATAACCATGTGCCCGGCACAAAAGATCAATACAGTGACACTTATGTGTCATTAGATCTTTTGTGTGAAAACACATAGGATCATTGGTGACACTTGTGTGTCATTGGGTCTTTTTGTGTTGGGACATGCGTTTATATTGAGCGTGTTCCAATGCGACTCATGCGAGTTAATGCGACCAAAAAAAAAAAAAATTGGGACATGCGTTTATGTTGGGCGTGTGCCAATGCGAGTTAATGCGACCTCATGCGAGGAAAAAAAAATGCGACCTCATGCGAGGATAGAAAAATGTGTTTGAACATGCGCCCTAATATAACCATGTGCCCGGCACAAAAGATCAATACAGTGATACTTATGTGTCAATAGATCTTTTGTGTGAAAACACAGAGGATCATTGGTGACACTTGTGTGTTATTGGGTCTTTTTGTGTTGGGACATGCGTTTGTGTTAGGCGTGTTCCAATGCGACTCATGCGAGTTAATGCGACCTGATGTGAGGGAAAAAAATGCGACCTCATGCGAGGAAGAAAAAAAAAGACACTTATGTGTCATTAAATCTTTTGCGTGAAAACACAGAGGATCATTGGTGACACTTGTGTGTCATTGGGTCTTTTTGTGTTGGGACATACGTTTGTGTTGGGCGTGTGCCAATGCGACTCATGCGAGTTAATGCGACCTCATGCGAGGAAAAAAAATGTGACCTCATGCGAGGGAAAAAAAACCCCAAAAAAAATTTTATGTTTGAACATGCGCCCTAATATAACCAACTAGGTTGAACGGGATGCGCCTCGCCAAAACGAGGCAAAACTTTACTACAAAAAAGAAGAAAAAAAGCGTGACAATTTGCACACTTCTATTTCATCTATGCATTTGCAATTTTGTGCACTGTATTTTCGTTTAGTCCGAGTGGCAGTGTCGTTAGACCGTTTACCTCTGGACGTAAAGGGACCGGGTTCGAAAGCAGGTGAGTCACGCTCAAGTCTAATCAAACGTAAAAATGGGTACCTGACTCTACTCGTGAGTTAGAGAAGGCAAATGCAGCGAAGAAGCGACTTACCAACGTCATAACGCTCAAACCTAGTATCAGTGAACAAGAACCAGACAAGTGCTAGTGGAACAAGAGTTAAGACGAAGACGCTAGAGATGGAGAGGACTACACATTAAAGGAAACCTGTTCACAGCATAACCAGGCAGTCCTTGATGTGGGAATCCCCACTGTAAGAGCGGTAGTGGGAGACCAAGGAACACATGGGGAAGACAGCTGGTGACAGACATGAAGGGGATCAAGAAGACATGAGATGACCTTGAGCTGATGACACGTGACAGGCAAGACTTGGCATATATATTGTTGAAGGCCTAAGCCCCTTGGGAAGTTGAAAGATGATGATCATGTATATGTTTCCAACACTTCACTCCGCTACGGCAGTATCTGATGTGGAACCACCTTTACATTACATTCGTTTAGACATTAAAGATAACTGTTGAATTCATGATGGCCACAGACTGCTTTGACAGTCGGGGGGTTAAGCATCCAGGAAGAAGACGTTGAATTCCTCAAGTGGGAGTCGTCAAATTATTGATCAGTTATCTCTCTAGTCTTGTCCGTAACACGGAGGGGGAGGGGGGGGGGGGAAGACCTTTCCATAACTGACTGCCAAGCCTACTGAGTTAGTGGAGAAACAGCTCAGTTTATTCAAAAATTCCAGGACTGTAAATACAAGTAAATCCCAATGAAACTATTTTGGTCACGACTGCATGATTGGTCTGTCGGTCAAACATTGTTATGACTTTCACCACTATCACATCTCATAACCAGAAATCATTTTCCCAGCTAATAAGACCACTCTCACAACCCGAGAAATTCTTCATATAGCCTGAAGTAATGCTCGTAACTAGAGGCAAACCAATCTTGCAATCAGAAACCATTTTCATATCATACTTTCCTTTGTCATCTCTACAAAGCAAGGAGCCACCAGTACATCTGCTCGCCCAGCAAGAAACCTGCACCAAGCAGTCACATGCTGTTCCAGCAGTTATTTATGTGGCAGTTTGTTTGACATAATGAGGTTGCCAACCTCATTCTAGTCGCCTTGTACGACATGCGTGTGGGTGTAGTAAGCCTACTTTTTTTTTCTTTTGAAAGACCACATTTACAATAAGATTATTCCCAAAATCAGATAAACCATTCTAGCACGAGACAACTATTAGACACGTTTAGATAATTATTTGTTAAAGAGGAAGAAAATAAAAAGAAAGTGAAAGAGGGAAAACCCCACACATATTTCCTCTTTCTAAATGATCAGTTTGATTTCCACACTGCGCGGATTGATCATCATTTGGGGAGGCGGGTATGACATTATTCCGGTCAGGAATTTTCCTCTTCATCTCAATTAGTCTTCGAGAACCAGGAAGCTATGAGAGACATCGGGGTAGAAGAGTGTAAAAGATGGAGGAAGTGGGTAGGGTAAGAGTCGAATATTGAGAGACAATATCTGAGCTTTAGAGTGATAATGAAAATGTTCGGAACTAGAACCTGAAGAGTTAATGTCACAAATTCTGTGACTTTCAGGAGTGGGAGGGGAGGGAAAAGGGAGCAAGGGGAAAGGGAAGAACTTGGGAAGATAAAAAGAGAAAATAAACTGAGATTATGAAGAGAAAGTTAGAGAGACAGAGGAAGAAAACCAAAGTTTAGATTTAAAGTAGTTTATTAATGCTGTAAGAATATGTAATCACCATTGTTTCCCTGTTTGTCCCCTGCGAAGCATGGATCCGCCACTGCAAAGAATAAGTAGTAGGAGGAAATAAATAGCAGGAATATGAAAGAATATGATGAAAGGAAAGAAGGGATGTGAGATGAGAGAATATGTAGAAAGAAAGAGAAATAACACCAGGAAAGGTTTGCCCATATATATCACCATCATTTTCTTTAGGGCTCCTTACTGAGCAGGAAGCCTGCACTAAGCATTCACATGCCCCTTGCAAGCATGGTTCTGTGGCAATTTGTTTTACATGATGCGTTTGCCAGGCACCATGCGTAACCTCATTAGTCACTTTGTACGACACTCCTGGGTGTGCAGCAGTCCTATTGTTTGTCTCTTCAGAAACACCTGGAACTGCTCTGGTGCCTCTATTTACGACAAGGTGTAAATGCTTAATTACATAAATGCACAACACATTCCCAGATCCTAGCAGAGAGTCAAAAAGTAGTCCTTTAGAAGATACTGCCGTAGAGAAGTGAAGTGTTAGAGAATTAACTATCCTAGGCCCAGCCTTGAAATGTGCAGTGACCAGTTCCCTACCTCTCTGCTTTTGCCTTGCCTAACGTGAGCAGAGTCAGGTACCCATTTATAGCTGCTGTCACGGGATTTACTCCCTTTGCTCTGCAGTGATGGTCCAACAGTGGCCAAAATTCAGAGTATCTACTGTGGGCCTTCAAAGGTGTCTACCTTTCGCTCAAGATTACTCTTTGCAGAGATGTGAATTGAAGAATAGTGCTTCAATTCTAGGGAGCCTCATAGGAATTTAAATGATGGCCGTAACTGATTTAAACTCAGTTAAAATAATCCTTAATTTGCTCTGTTATAAGTATTTAAAATGACTGAGGACATACGGGATGCAGTCAAACTCAAAATTGACTAAAATCAACTATAAATTTGATATTTTACGATAAAAAAATTTAATATTCAATTATCGTTAACAAATGGACAATAACTAAGGGTGGGATTGCATTTAGGGAATAAGAAGTCTTTAAAAATTTCAACACTGGGGGATGATCGGGATTAGTGTGTTTTCTCTTTCGGACCAATATATAAAAATTAGAGCTTCACTTTGGCAGCTTTAAGGTGGTACTTAGCTGCCAGGAAGATGTCGGTGTTTTTCATGCTCCAGCCATGTCTTTTTCTTTGCAGGTTATGGACCTGGTTCATCCTCTCACTGCCAAGTCTAGTGGCTGCAACACTTTTCTGTAGTTTCGTGGAGTAATTGCCAAAGATGGTCCAGCGTTTGTTAAGGACTCGTCTGCTTTGTAGGTGGTATAGCTATTGAGTGCAAGCCAATTAAACAGTCACTTGTTGTTCCGACTAGTAGTCTGAATAAAAGGGGACACATACCCTCCTGAGTATTGGGTTTCCTGACAAAGTCAGGTATAACACATCCCCAAATTTTCATCCACAATCCCATCGGCTCAGAACTTTACCCTCTCTGAGCATTTAAATGAATCCCATCGTGAGCGTAAAACATCATTGCATTTATATTTAAAAACATGTTTAACATTTACATTTGCATGGTTGAAAAAGGTATAATATAATTTTAAGTTGTTCATCGGTTTTATCATTATCCACTCCCTGCTCCATATGGAACTTGGGACTTCCTATGCTTTTGGTTCTTCTAGTGAGAAACTGAAAATACTTTGGCCACATTAAAACCAGTCGTAGTGGCTTGGAGAGAACACAAGTGATGGAGGGTATCGGGTACCTGGAATCGGCGGTCACAGGGGTCGACCAATACGACGGTGGACACATGGACATTGAAAAGCCGCACTTGAAAATGACCAATGGAGGAGGCAGGAGGGCTGGCTAGAGATCGTAGAGTATTTTCAGGCGGGCAGTGGATGAGAGGCGAAGTTCTGCAAAAGGAATGCTTACATGATGATGATGAGAAACCCGCAATGAGGTTAGTCCACCAGCTCTTGCAGTGGTGGTTCATGAAAATCAGCATTTCTATTGAGGAGGTTGTCCAGCCTCGAATGACATGCACATGTGTAGTGGTTGAGTTAGGGAGTGTAGAGTATTTGTCGTAGTTGGCGCAATGTTGAAATGATCCAAGGGATTGTGGACTGGCATAGTGTTATAGCTTAAACATAGATAAAAGTGTAATAGGAGGTGGATTGAAGGACAATCCTGGAGAATGGAGTTATTAAAGTTCTAGAGTTACTCTCTCAAGCCACTCACACACCACTTATACTGATACTAAAGCACCTCCTGCTCTCATCTCTTCGTTCTCTTATCAAAATAGATGTGTTATAGTAAAGAGCTTTGGAAACAATATTTAATTATGATGGGAAGGGTCGCGGACAGGATTAATAAATGTGTAAACTTTATTAAATGAAGAGAGCGATGTATGAAAAAATGCATTGCATATCATCACAAACACATAAAATTACATCAATAATCAAAAATATGGCCAAATACACCAACAACACACACACACAACCAATCATAAAAACCGCAGAACACGGAGAAAATAAATTAAACCGAGGGGACAGTCCGTTCCGCTTTCGTGGGTCCAAATGTAATGGCTAGTCACCAATGTCTTTACGTAAATATTTTACTCTAATGGGTGATGGAATTGACCTGTAAATTCGCAATGAAGGCCGCTAACTTGCGGACACCCGTAATTGTGTCGTGAGGGGGGCCTGGAACTTCTGTATTTATCTTCAGGTTTACCAACCATGAATAGGCTGGAGTGTCAGTCTGTACGATTTAGTTAGGGACCTAAATGGAAAAGCTCCAATGTATTTACGTAAAATATATACTCCATGGGATGATGGGATTAAACTGAAAAATCCATCAAGTGTAGGCAGCTAAACGTTGGGGACCTCTCCTAATTGCGCGAGGGGGATTTGGGAAACTCTGTGCATCTCGTCCCTGATGAACCCAAATAATCAAAAATGGAGCGTACCAGCCTGTCCGCTTTCGTGGACAAAGGCGCTAGCTTCACAGAAAGTTGTCATTACATAGTATCGCTCTCTTCAAGGTGAGGGAATAAGCCTGTACAAGAAACTTTCCGGTGGTGCGAAATACGTTTGGTGACCGCCTAATTGCGTGAGGGGGGCTGGAACTTGTCTAGTTGGCTGCCGCTCATAAGTGTGAGTGTTTACATAACCCAGAAATTACTCCAGACGAAGTTTACTTGAGGGCAAAGAGTCCCAGGCGCTCTTATCCGGCGCTATTGCTTGCTGGCTTTAAAATCCGGTTTTAGGCTGGTTTCGACTGTGTTGACTGAGGCACCGTTTAGGCATACTCAATAGGTGGTGATTGAAAATTCATGCACTATAGAGCCCTAAGCTGATTATAGGTTATTGCTGGAATGCGTCCATGCTCTTGATGGCGCCTCATAGGCGAGTAGGAGACTACTGTTACTGCGTATACCGATGATTTTAGATTTAGCGTTGGCTTGTTACACTACGAGTGCTTAACTTCCGTTGAGGGGAAAACTGGGCGCTTGAACAAAAGACGGGGTTTTGGATCAGTTAGGGGTTTGACGGACTTTGATTGCTAAGTGTTTTCAGAATCCCTCTAGAACGAAGAGGATTGTGACATTCTTCGCCTGACTGGAGACTTGACTCTAGCCAATTCGGGTATCCCTTGAAAAATCGAAAAAAATATGACTATAGATAGGCCTTAAACATTTAGTTCTGTGTTAAAGTCTGCCTTATCTCATGATGGTCCATCTCGGGCCAGGAAAATATTCACGAGTGTGTTAGTCCATTAAGTCTAAAACCAGAATTTATAGTTTACATACAAACGCAACTGACAGCAAGTTTACTTTGCTGGGGGAGGTTATGATGGTATACTAAAAGAAAGAAATCTGTGTCTGTGTTAGCCGTGGAGGTCAGAAGCAACAATGTAGGGCCCCTGACTCAAAGATGATAAATGTTGTATATTGCAGGTGAAACCTTAACGCTACCTCCCATAGATCTCACACGTGTCATATTTTTGGCTCTATGTGGTTCTGATGTAACATGATGTACCTAATGTCTAGGGGAGGAAAATGATAATGATGGGTAACATTAAACACAAAAACACTTTAATTCACTATAAGAAAATGGAATAAAAGACAGTGTGTTTAAGTTTTTTTTCTTTAAGAAATAAGAATAAGTTATTGAGAGTTCTTTTTTTTTACAATTTAATCTGCCTGTCCCGCCACATCTCTGTATGGGAACAGGTACTTGAAAATGAGGAACAAAGATAGTTTTACATAAAAAGGAATTATTAAAATTTGGTGGATATCTTTGTCCAATAAATATAAAGTCACTCTATCTCTCCAGAGTATTAGTGTATTCACAGCTTTACAACTTTATATATCTAATAGTGTGTGTCATGGTTAGGAGGGGGCTGTAGTCGTTTTTCATCACGCCCCATTATTAAGCACTTCCTGGGTTATTGTATCTGGATTAATAACCAAAATGTTTATTATATAATGAAAGTGTCAGATTATCCCCAGATGCTTCAAACACATTCACCTGGGATTCCTTGTTGAAGAGGATTAATTCAGTATGTAGTTCTGAAAATATAGATCTCTCAACACGCATAAAGCTCCTCCAGCTATCTGCTGACAGAAATAAAAAACAGTTTACATGAGACTTGTTGGCGTACACTCACTCATCAGGTTTCCTGTCACCGGCTGATGGTAACACAGGATAATAAACCTCTGCCATTAAAAAAGGACACCTGGCCTTTTATATATGATCACATTTTATTATTATTATTACAATTGGTTGGTTGGGGTCAGGCATCGGGTGCATTTACAGGTTGCACTTGGCCCTAATTTTTTTATGACTGACACATTGCTGTGAACACACCTCGGTCTCTATGGCAGTTACGCCACTGTACGTTTTACATTGTTTTCCTCAATATAAATAACGTGGAGTAACCAATTTCATTGTGTATGATTCTCTCTTCTTTTTTTAAATTATTTAAACGCTCAGGCATGTTGAACAGCGTTTTCATGGAACACGGAGTTATAACATTTTTATTACAATAATATACACAAAATAATGACAATTTACTACAGTAATACAGTCAAATGTCGAGGGACTCAACATTTGTATGCTCTCGGATGTCATTCACTTTTCCCACTAGCAGTATCTAACTTTATGGCGGTGTAATAAACCTATAATTCTTAAAGGCATTCTTACCACAATTTTCAAGAAAAATATATAACAAATGACGCTGACAATTGCAAAGAAATATTGGCCTCCGTTCAGTTTTCCTGCATGCGATCTGCACAAGACTCTGCTGAATTATATTCTATTATATTTTATTAAATTTAAGCATACAGCTGATTCTTCAAGAGATTATTTCCGAGATAGAAAAAGTTTTGTCAAACTGTGCGTATGGAGCAGGGAAAGGCTTTGTTTGCTTAATATCTATATAGTATTGGCCTATGGAAAAATTGCGATACAGAATTCTCAGAAAGATTGTTAACGTTGTTTTTGAAATAACAATAAAAAAACCAAAAAAAATATTTAATTCCATAAAACATAAACTCTGGTTATGTTGTCTGGTAGTCGAAACTTGGTTCTATGTCTGCGTTTCCGTTGTTTTATGCACCAATACAAAAAAGATGTTTAGTTTTGGTTAACGCATTTAGTACCTAACGCTCCTCCTTTCCTCCTATACTTCTTTTTCTCTTTTTCCCCATTTGTCGGATTTGTATTTACCTCAATGCCTATCTCTAAGGCTAGGCGTTTCCGTCCCTCACTAACGTTTCTATGAATAAACCTCAAGTCAAGGAAACCCACTTGTACTGTCCAGTCCTCTTAGTGTTAATAGGTACATTTAGTAATTTCTACAATTAACTTGGGCTAATAACTCTGGAACTTACCATATTATTTTTAAAAAACACATTCTTGCTCAGAGACTCTAAGCTTAATACTACCATTATGATTTTCTAATGCGTCAGTTTTATTTTTATGGTTTAGATTTTTCTAATTTTGTCCCACTGTTCAATCGTCATAATAATAATTTTACTCCAAGTCTGCCATCTTTCCCCCTTCTCTTCTCTCTAGATTTTTATTCAAAATAAACTACTTGTTTGTGTGACTGTCAAGAAAATACTTCCGCAGGAGGAATTAAAAAATTTGTCTGCGTGTTGCCTTGCTGGCTTTGCCCACAGCATGTTTTATATATGCATCGGCCAAACGTGTCAAGCAATGCGGGGTTTTGCGCGGGGGTCGTTTAGAATTGGCGTTAAATTATTTCTGATTGTCTCCTGTTCATACCAATAATTTGTAAGGATTACCCTACTATTACAGGCTTTAAAGTTAAATATTACGTATTTCAGACAGTAACGTGGGCGGGCACCTTTTGGAAGATCGTTAATTAAAGTTCTTGCCGAAGTCTCCTATCAGATCGGGCAAAATGCTAAAAAATGTACGTCCAAAGGAAGCGAGTTGGTTTATACGGCGGGTATCTCGTTTCTAAGCATTACCAGGCACATAACATTCAGCGCGATGCTGGCGTGTGAGAGGAATCATAGTCAGACACATCGTCGGGTGTGGCTTATTATTTGTCATTATATGACCAAAATCTTACTGAATATGAGCGATTATCTGTCGCAGATTTTACTACAGCCACCCAGGACACCTGCATGACCTGATTTCTTACAGATGTATCGGCTTAATGCGTAATAAAGAGTACGACAAAGGTATTGTCTAGAGACATCAGTGAAGTCAACAACCGCAAGAAAAGTTCCTTCAGGTAGAGAAATGCATTATATTATGAGAGGCTTACTAACTCAGTCTAAGGGGCAAGAAGAGACAGAGACTAGCCGCGATTGTTATCCCACCCCCTGGTCGTTGAAGATGAAAAACCGGTTACCCAGGGGCTTTGCTGTAAGGGTACAACCCCGCTAGCAGGGACCGTTTCTTACAGAAAACCGTTCGCTCGTTCCAAAAAACGCTTTAAGCGTACAGAAATGTTTTTTTTGGTCTTCAAACGAACACCAGGTGCGCTGATGTAACGTTATCTTGACTGTTGAAAGGCGCTATAGAAACGTAAACAAAGCGCGGGGGGGGGGGGAAGGACGGGGGGTCCTGCGATAAGGGGGAAATTGGCACGGTAGGAATATGAAAATACAAAATGTCAAGAAAGACACGAACATAAAAGTAAGAACATATGGAAAAACGGAAGGTAAAAATAAATTAACAGTCAGCGTGTGTGACAAACATGAGACTAACGCCAATTTTCACATTGTTAGTGATAAAGAAAAATAAAACTCACAAGGCGCTAAATTATAAGGCATCATTCGGTCCACATCCAGATTGCTACTATATGACAAAGCTCCAATCAGAAATGTTAAATTTTTACATTTCAAATGCCAAGCCAATAGCATGCAAGATGTGTATATTTGCTCTTCTCTCGCGAAATATTCCTTCACAACAAACGCGAAAATAAATGTGTTGTTTACAATCGCCACGTATGGTATGAAAGCTTCCATGAAATAACGATCATGTTTAACATTCACGACTTCAAAATTTCGCACAGGTAATCTCTTTCAAGATGGATAATGATTATTCAGAAAAGTCTTTCGGAAAAGGATTATTTCAGTTACTCGGTTTAACCAACAATCAACAAACTGGGCAGACAGAACTATTATCAGAGATAATCGACTGTGGTCGTCCCAAGGTTGTTTACTCACTAATCTGGTCACTCCCCTGCACTGTCTGGTCTGGTAGAAAAATGTTTTACACATTAGTAAACCACACTTCTCTCTATCGATCCCAGGTGTCAATATGGGTTCAAGCGAAAGGGATAGATTACCCTAATCAGCAAAGGATGGTCGCTGAAGTCCCGACATAACAAGAATAGAGGGAAGGGAGTGTAACCAATGAATCGAAAATACCAAATACTGCCAGAGGTGGGAAAAACTAAAGTGAAGAGCACGGAATGAATTATATGATGCCACAGGTAAATGTGACTTTCGAAGTTATTCTGTCACAGCTGCGTGGACCGGAACGTGACGTCATCGTGTTTCGAACCCGGTACCTTCATCACCAGAAGCCAGCACTCAAATACCCCACCAATAGTTCGCTCGATTGGGAGAGAGAACTCACTAAATAAACGAACGCAGTCGTTTGTCGTTGTCGCATAGAGATTATGATCAATAAATTTTCTATATTCTTTCTTTCTTTTTCTACCCATGTCCTCTACTTTATTATTGCTCTTATCCTTCTCCTGTGTTTTTTTGCATTCGTACGTTTGCGACTATAAACATTACTATTTTCCTATTCATACTTTCGCCTGTTTCTTGTCTCAGAAACGCACACGCATGTTATTATATAATGTGTCAGTCGCTGCAGTCAGACGAGATGTGTGATTATGTTTCATACTCAGACATAGAAGCAGACTTTTGGTCTAGCATTTTTCACCTGACACGAACGTTTTTCCGGCGTGAGGTGTGATAACCGACATCTGCACGGCGCAGAATGAGACATTTGTCTGGTAATTTCCTCTGTCATGGCACTCTCGGCCAGCTTCGTTAGCAGTGAGGTGTCTAAGACGCGTTTGGCATGTTATGTCCAGCGTCTAAGGTACGTAGGTGTTAGGAAAGGGGAGAGATCGGGTTTTTGGAAATAGTGGGATCTTTTGTCTGGTTTAAGATATTAACCAGAGTTTGAAACTAGATTTTCATTCGTACTCCTAAATCTGCAGTAGACAGATCGCCAGGCTAGAAGAATATCTTGTGTATTGAAAAGTCTTTAGTTTTTGGGCAACATTTTGCCGAGTTCTAGACTACTACTATATTGAGTGATTCTAGTTCGTGGTATTAATCTGTAGTTCTGTGCGGAGGTAAATATTATTATATATATAGATATCTAGTATTTTGTGAAGTGTTTTAAAGTGTTAAATCGCTTATTCCATATTTCACTAGTTTCTTTTGTGAGAGAGAATTAAAATATAGTCTGTATTATTTTCTAGTGACGTGTTTCAGTGGAAAGCAGAATAAATTATATTTCTAGCTTAAAATCATGCAGCTATAAATGAATTTGATTTTTTTTTTTTTCACTGCTAAATAAATCAGACGAGAATATTAATTTAAAATTGACTTATAACTGAAATGCTACATCAGTGAGTATTGACAGATACGTATGTATTCTATTTCATGATAGATTGCTTTTATGAATATTACTTTTTCACGGGGAAGTTTTAAATGATAAGTTAGCTGCCACGCAGTGGCAGTTTAAAATGTAAGATATTAAAACGGAGTTAAATAGTATGTATAATTATTTTTTATGTGTTTTGTCCTCTATGCAGTGAAGAAATCTGGGGTTAGCCAAACTTTGCCAGTCGTTAAGTCTACTGATGAGTAATATCTGAGAACACTAAAACATTTTCCCTTAAAAGACTTGTGTAAAATCTTTTCAAGAATTTTAAATGGTTGGAAATGGAATTAATGGGCCTATTGCGCCAGATTTTATTCTTTGAGAAAACTAAGTACAGTTCAGGGGCATTGTGGCGAGTAAGTAAACTTTATACAAACAGTGTAACGTTCCGCCAAATTATGTCAACTTGTGGTGGTGACCAAGAATTTTTTTTACCTTTTGATCGAAGTTACAAACCTGACATTGTTCCTAAGAAAGTGGAAACCTCGTGATTCTGAATCCTGTGAGCCCGCTTGAAAAAACTAATTCTTACCTGAACTGATAAAAGTGACACTAAACCCCCCCCCCCCCATAAGATCTGA
Source organism: Oreohelix idahoensis (assembly GCA_024509875.1). Lineage (NCBI taxonomy): Eukaryota > Metazoa > Mollusca > Gastropoda > Stylommatophora > Oreohelicidae > Oreohelix > Oreohelix idahoensis. The sequence continues at coordinate 36,818 of JAMPIV010014013.1, read as the reverse complement.
ACAAAATTATCAACATGAAGAGGACGCTCCCGGACAAATTGGATGAAACCAAGAATCTGCAGAGCTGGGTATCCGCTTCACATCAAAACGAGTATAAAATCCAGATTGTGTCATAACGTGCGCTAGACGGCGAAAACAGCAGCACAATTGTAGAGGTTAAGGTTGTGTGATGGCACACGTGCTCTGATGAATGAACCGAGAGAGAAGCAGGAACGAGTGACTCCCTTTTTATGGTTATACCAAATTTCTCCCACTTTGTAATTTCTTTATGCAAGTTTTTTTGTTGCAAAAAGATACTTTTCCTTAGGATATAAACATATATAGTTTATAGGACTGTCTGACTCCTCTGGATAAAAGGGAAAATTGTTGTTGAAGAATAGGATGGAGAGAGAGAAGGATTCTCGCTTTCCGGGACAGCCTGTCCGCTATTAAATTAGAGACTACCATCTTCACTCGTGGAAATCTATTCTTCCTACTATCATCTCTCACTGTGGACTATCAGTATTCTAAATGCTAATCAGAAATGACCCAACCCAAGTCTTAATTTCCCCTATCAAAAAAATCTACGACAGAATGGTGGCTCGTTCTCGCTGGAATTGAACTATTATCCTCAGTAATTACGTCATATCAGCTCGTTTGCAGGATTAGTTATTTCTTTATTCTGATATAGGAGTCGTAAGTGTGATGTCTTGTGAGTGTTCGATATCTTTAATAAATAAACTACATCCCCATGACCAACGATCTGTTTTGGGCCTTCCATGTGGCGTGCTGACCATACAATAATAATTGTTTTTTTCCACAGCATGTTAAGTAAGCATATACATTTGAGTTACAGGTTGATATTTTGTCGGAATAGATGTTGGTATTAATGATTTTGTAATACTAAACGCTGGGTAAAGTTTTGTTGACTGTCTATCAATCACTGGGTTGTATTGAAGGAAGCTAGGGTTTTGAGCAATAAGCTAAGGAGCGCGATTCTGACTAATTACGTCCCTGTAATTGTTCCTCACTTACCCTAATCTTGTCTTCAGGGTTACTGAACTTGTTAGTGGATATTAAAAATGTAGGGAATTTTTTTTCCCTAAAAGATTTTTACAATAAATTATTTTCGTTTCCACTGTAGCAACTTATGTGTTTTTAGTGAGTAATCTTAACTGCCCATTTATTTGGCGTAGTTCGTCTGCATTATGTGCTTTATTGCGGATTTATAGCAGCGATAGTTAGATTCGCTATAATTGTATACCCAGGAGGAGGTTATCCCAGGTTAAAGTTTATCATCTTTTAATTTTGGTATTTTTTCTCGACAATTGGTAGAACCAGTGTATCCTTTTTTCTACTTTCTTTCTTGACTAGTTCTCAGTCACTGATTTATTATGGCAGAAAAGGGCGAAATGCTTAGGCAAAATCCTCAGAGTGAACGAAGCTAGATATCTTCAGAAGAACCGGTTTTTTATGGAAGGCGAAGAAGCGAAAGCTTTTGTCAGGGACGAACTGGGAAAGATATGACGCAGAGAGGAAAGCAGCTGAAACTAGAGAGCAGAAAGATGCCTGAGGCAATGGAAATCCGCAGGGCGAACAAAAAGAGACGAGGAGCGACAGCTATGAGGAAAGAGGTCGAATTTAATTATTAGACAGCCATGAAGAGAATGAGAGGACAGCATGAGGAAAGAGAGAATGGAGAGACAGCAAGAGAGAAAGAGAGAAGGAGAGGGACAGCATGAGATGGCTCTTAAAAAACTCTCCCCGTAGAATTCCAAAGTCGTGATGCTGCCTCTACCTCCAGCAATGGAGAGTCTTCTCCTTTCTTCGCCTTAACTGATCCTGCTAGCACTCATCTACCTCACCTCACTGCTATGTCTTTTTTTTTGCGGCTAGGGCTGAATCCCAAGTTCCCTTGTCCCAAAATGAAGAAGATTGACACGTATCTAGAAAAATTTGAGAAAATAGCAACTCTGTTCGGTTTAGAGAGGTGCGTTGGAATATGAAAGCTTTCCCGGGCTTTGAAAAGTTCTGCTTAACGTCGTGTATACGCTAAAACTCGTGAAAGCATACCCAACAAGACAACTATTAGATGCGTTGAAGAAAGCGTTACTGTGAGCGCTTAGAAATGAGATGCTCGCAAAAATTTTTCCAACTGTTTGCAACAGCAGGAAGGAGAGCTCTGAAACTTTTCAGCTAGTTCTCGTCTCGGTTGAAGGGATATTTGGACAAAGTGCCTTGAGCTTTCACAGCTCCCCTCTACCTATGAAGGTCTTGAGGAATTTGTTTTGACAGAACAAATAAAGAACACTTTGTCTGCTGATACCCGGAGATTTCTCGCTGAGCAGGGGGCAGAAAAACTTGAAGACATTTTGGAAAAGTCTGAGCGTTATCACAATGCGCTGGCCCGAACTAATCCGCCACAAAAACGGAAACCGACAGAAGAGCATTTTTCGAAAGGAATAATCTAGACCAATCTTCCTCATGCTTCTCAATCAGAATAACCACAGAGAAACTGGACCTCAAAACTCCCCTCCTGAAAAATCCAAGTTCTACAAAAACAAGTACCCCAACCACAGTAAACAGTCTGATCAACCCGACCGTCTACATGGCAAAGCGCGGCCAAAAGACAAGGTGCAAAGGGAAAACCCTCTGCGCACGGGACTAAAGGATCAGAGCAAGCACACCGAGCCGAAGCGCATCGGATGCTTACAAACAACTGACTCGCAGGCTGAAGAATTATTGTCAGTGATTCCAACCTGTGGGAGGACAGACCCTCAACGCGAGGTACTGTTACGTTGAACGGTTCTCATACTTCTTGTTTTATTTGACACGGGGCTTTCCTTATGATTGCATTGTTTGCCATGACACCTGGTTAAACCCGGTCAAGAGACAGGAGAGACCGTCGAACTTTGTGGAGTTCGTAAGAGTGATGCACCTACAGCGCTTCCCATCGCACTGGTGGAGATCCACTCTGAGCTTGTCAGAGGCGTGATCAAAGCGGCTGTTATGGATGACCCCATCTACCCAGTCATACTTGGCGGTAGATACGTGTTTATTGGGAAACCGGAAGAGCCGATTGTGGCAGCAGTAACTACAAGAGGGCAAACCATGAAGGAACGGGAGCCTGCGCCTAATTTGTTATCTGTGGAACTTAAAGAAGCGCAACAAAAGGACCTTACTTTGGCACACCCTGCTTTAGGAAACTGCCCATGGCAAAGGAACCCAGACAGCACGGGGACATTTTTTCTAAGGATGGAGTACTTTATCGCAGAACGGGCAAGCCTGAACAAGGTTACAATCAGCTCCTAGTACCGAAACAGTACAGAAGCCAAATCCTAGAAATGGGGCACTCTCTTCCCTTCAGCGGACACATGGGACAGAACGCCACAAACCAACGTATAACCACTCATTATTGGTGGCCAGGAGTAAGTACTGATATTACCAGATATGTCAAATCCTGTGCCCAGTGCCAACGTGTGTCACCCAAGCAACGGGCACCCCCAGTCTCTTTGGGTGAAATGCCAATAATGGGAACACCTTTCGAACGGGATTGTGATCGACATTTTTAGGGCCTTTCGAAAGGACTAAAAGAAGGAACAGGTTCATCCTCACCTTAGTCGATACATGCACTTTATGGGCAGAAGCTATCCCGCTAACATGCGCAGATGCCAAGCATGTCGCAGAAGCCCTCGTGCAGATTTTCACTCGGTTGGGATTCCCTCAGCAAGTGCTGACGGATAACGGATCTCCATACCGAAACCTGTTGATGGATGAGATCGTTAAGATCTTGAGGACCCAACACATCCACACTAAGCCATATACTCCGGCCGGAAATGGGCTCGTGGAACGTGCTAATGGAAACCTCACCATGATGCTAAGTAAAACTGGCACAAGTGAAACCTGAAGATTGGGATCTTTGTATTCCTGCAGCTTTATTTAGCTACAGAGAATCCTTCTTATACTTCCACAGGATTTCCGCCAGCAACGCTTTTATTCGGGCAGACCTATTAAGGGGCCACTTGAAGCCTTACTTCAGTCTCTGACAGACGAGAAGGCGGATGAGACAGTTGTGCTCGCAAGTAAATATGTGTCAGTTTTAAAGGAAAGTTTGATACTAGGATGGGACCTAGCAACGACCAACTTTAAGCGAGCACGCACAAAGCACGCTAACCGATACAAGAAAGTCGCGAAAGAAAGAGAACTGGAAGCAGGAGAGAAAGTTTGGTGTTTACTCCCCACCGGAAGCAGCCAAATGAGGATCGGATGGCAAGGGCCGTTTACCGTCCTGAAAAAGATTTCTAAGGCTAACTACCAGATCTCTATTCAAGGAAAGGAGAAGGTTTTCCATTTAAATCTCTTAAAGAGATACTTGGAAAGACTAGTGCCAACCTCCAACCATCTCCTGTCGATCGCCAAAAAAACTGGACGAAGATGACGATAGTGGCAGGGAAATTTCCCACTGCAATCCACAACGGAATCTTTCAAAAAAAATGTCAGAAGCGGCGACGCTCTTTCAAGCGCGCATGGGAGACTATTCCAGAGAAAGGAAACTTTGGGAGTAGACTTGAGTAGGAATTGGACAGAGACGGAGGGGGGGAGATGAGAGGGAAGAGGACAGACACCCTGAAGCTACGGATATAGGAAATTTATTTCTATAACGTAGACATGGAGTGCTTCCATATCTTAAAGGGGGGGGGGGGGACGTTCTGTCGCATAGAGATTATGATCAATAATTTTTCTATATTCTTTCTTTCTTTTTCTACCCGTGTCCTCTACTTTATTATCGCTCTTTTATCCTTTTCCTGTGTTTTCGCATTCGTACGTTTGCGACTATAAACATTACTATTTTCCCCATTCATACTTTCGCCTGTTTCTTTTCTCATTTAGAAACGCACCCGCATGTTATTATATAACGTGTCAATCGCTGCAGTCAGACGAGATGTGTGATTATGTTTCATACTCAGACATAGGAGCAGACTTTTTGTCTAGCATTTATCACCTGACACGAACGTTTCTCGGGCGTGAGGTGTGATAACCAACATCTGCACGGCGCAGAATGAGACATTTGTCTGGTAACTTCCTCGGTCATGGCACTCTCGGCCAGCTTCGTTAGCAGTGAGGTGTCTAAGACGCGTTTGGCATGTTATGTCCAGCGTCTAAGGTACGTAGGTGTTAGGAAAGGGGAGAGATCGGGTTTTGGAAATAGTGGGATCTTTTGTCTGGTTTAAGATATTAACCAGAGTTTGAAACTAGATTTTCATTCGTACTCCTAAATCTGCAGAAAACAGATCGCCAGGCTAGAAGAATATCTTGTGTATTGAAAAGTCTTTAGTTTCTGGGCAACATTTTTGCGAGTTCTAGACTACTATTATATTGAATGATTCTAGTTCGTGGTATTAATCTGTAGTTCTGTGCGGAGGTAAATATTATATATTAGATATCTAGTATTTTGTGAAGTGTTTAAAGTGTTAAATCGCTTATTCCATATTTCACTAGTTCTTTTGTGAGAGAGAATTAAAATATAGTCTGTATTATTTTCTAGTGACGTGTTTCAGTGGAAAGCAGAATAAATTATATTTCTAGCTTAAAATCATGCAGCTATAAATGAATTTGATTTTACTGCTAAATAATCAGACGAGAATATAATTTAAAATTGACTTATAACTGAAATGCTACATCAGTGAGTATTGACAGGATACGTATGTATTCCTAATTCATGATGATTGATTTTATGAATATAACTTATTTCACGGGAAGTTTTAAATGATAAGTTAGCTGCACGCGTGCAGTTTAAAATGTAAGATAAAACGAGTACATAGTATGTATAATTATTTTATATGTGTTTTGTCCTCTATGCAGTGAAGAAAACTGGGGTTAGCCCAAACTTTGCCAGCGTTAAGTACTGATGAGTAATATCTGAGAACTAAAACATTTTCCTTAAAAGACTTGGTGTAAAATCTTTACAAGAATTTTAAAGGTGAAATGACATAACGGGCCTATTGCGCCAGATTTTATTCTTCCTGAGAAAACTTAAGTACAGTTCAGCCCTTGTGGCGAGTAAACTATTACAAACAGTAACGTTCCGCAAATTATGTCAACTTGTGGTGTGACCAAGAATTTTTTTACCTTTTGATCGAAGTTACAACCCTGACATTGTTCCTAAGTAGTGGAAACCTCGTGATTCTGATCCTGTGAGCCCGCTTGTGAAAACTAATTCTTACCTGAACTGATAAAGTGACACTAACTTAAAAATCTGAACAAAATTATCGCCTGAAGAGGACGCTCCCGGACAAATTGGATGAAACCAAGATCTTGCAGAGCTGGGTATCCGCTTCATCAAACGATAAAAAAACAGATTGGGTCATAAACGTGCGCCAAACGGCGAACAGCAGCACGATTGTAGGTATCGGTTGTGTGTGAGACAGGGCCCTGATGAATGAACGAGAGAAAGCAGGAACGAGTGACTCTTTTTATGGTATACAAAATTTCACCCACTTTGTAATTTCTTTATGCAAGTTTTTTTTTTTTTTTTGTTGCAACAGATACTTTTCCTTAGGATAGATCATACTAATATCTAAGTCTGTTCATACCTTTAAGAGGGGAAAATCATTAGATTACCGCTAATGTATCCTTGATTCATTGTGGCTATCACTTTCTTCTAACAGGAGTGTGGGCATACATTGAGGGATAGGATCATACAGTGGGGCTATCATTCTTGTAGCATTTTTATATTGCTTTTTTTTGTTAACTTTTTGTATATGCTTTTGATGTAATTTTTAGTGTGTTGTGTATTTAACAATGCAAAGACAATAACAAAATAACGTGCTTGCTCCGAGAGACATACAAAAATATTTAACACTCATTTGATTATTTGTTTTGTTTTTTTAAATAGCAGTTTTGGCAAGGCGTGTCACGTTAAACCAGGGCTGTGGAGCCGGAGTCGTGGAGTCGATCTTGTTTAGTAGAGTCGGCGTCGGTAAAAATGTCCGGACTCCGAATTCTATGTCATATGACTAGTAAAAAACTGGAATCGGGACAAAAGGTCCGTCGTTTACATTAAGGCACAAGAACAAATATAAAATAACTTATGCTTTTACGATATATATATATATATATATATATATATATATATATATATATATATATATATATATATATATATATATATATATATATATATATATATATATATATTATATATATATATAATATATAAGAATCTGTTGTCATTGGTTTTGACTTTGGGAGATTAATGAACATAACATTTCACAAGCATATAGCAGCTTGACTTGTCAGTCGGGAAAAGCCGGACACATACATAGACACGTGTAGATTGTATATCGAAACCGTGTGGATTGGGGAAGGTGGGGTTGAGATAACGAAACCCAGATGGGGGTTATTGGCGTCATAACCCGAGCATGACATTACTTGTCAACTTCTGTTAGTGTCTAGCAGCTAAATTGCCGAATATCGCCAAGAAGATAATGTTTAATATTCAAGTTATTTCTTCCTCGTATCGTTTTCCAGAATTTCCTATCTTCCTACAAGAGACTTCCGCAAACAACTAAATGTTTACAAATATCAGCGGCGTAGTAAGTGGGGCGTGTGGGGCTGCCGTTATGGCATTGCTGCATAATTTAAAAAGCTGTTTTCCAGCATAATATATTTTTCTGTATGGTTATTTATGGGGCGGGGGGGGGGGGGGGGGAATGTAAGTATCCACCCCGGGTGCGAAATGTTTTATGTACACCCCTGACAATGGTGGTGTGTGTGTGTGTGTGTGTGTGTGTTTGTGTGTGTGTGTTTGTGTGTGTGTGTGTTTGTTTGTGTGTGTGTTTGTTTGTGTGTGTGTTTGTTTGTTTGTGTGTGTTTGTGTTTTCTTTCCTTCCAAAATTGCAACATAAATTTTAATTGTAGTTTTTCAACTTTTGCAATGTACTAAGTTCAAAAATTCCGATTAAAAAACGAATTCTTGGGAAATCCACAAAATACAGATTCTGTCTGGAGCTGGCTGTATAAGTGCTAACATTCTCGGCCAATCCTATCATTTAAACACAATGGATGCGATCAGACGTTTGTGTGGCTCACACCAGTTTGACGGCCTCTGCCTCTACAAGCTGAGCTGTAGAGGGATACTGTCTGATGAACGATAAAAATCGTGAAAAACAGCTGACACCGGATTATGCGACGAACGGACATAACTGACACTGCAGAACTTGTTTGCACGTGTGATGTTCGTTTCGTATAAAATGATGTGGATCTTTATGACGAGCTGCTGGAATTTCGTGACCTCAGAAACCGTTGAACTGGTAAGGGCAGACTGACAGTGATCGGGGGTCCCGGAGCAAAAAAGCGTAATTGGCCCCTAATTATGGATTCCACAAGGAGAATTTAGGGGGTGGGCGTGAACAGCTCTACTGCTGTGGGCTCCCGGGCAGTGCCAGAAATGGCCAATGCTTATTCCGCTGCAATGAACTGTTATATTTTAATCTATTTCACAAGCTGAAGATAGGAACTATCGATGGGTGTAACTGTGGCACTACTAAAACGACTGCTGAACATCTGCTTCAATAGTGCCCAACATATGAGGAGCATGGGAAACACCCATGGCCGTTACCAGTACCATTACTGGAAAAACTCTATGGAGATACTTCTTCTTCTTCTTCCTCGTTCGCCTTCAGACTTCCACATTTATGACTCTAATAAAGGCAGTTGTCAACTCAAGGTTCCCGACATCACCAAACAGTTTTTCGTTGACAGAAGTGGGCTGTTGCCATATGCTACTCCGTTCATTACTGTAGGTTGGGCAGTATTGCAGCAGGTGTTCGACTGTCATCGGGCTGGTAGCGCAGGTGCAGAGATCTGTTGCACCAATTTTGTATTTGTGGTATAGATGGTATCTCAATCTGTTGTGTCCAGTCCGTAGCCGAAAAATGATGACCTGTTCTTTCCTGGATAGTTGATGATGTGCATCATTTTTCAAATAGCCCGGGTGCTCTCTTTCCCATTTGGACTTAAATGTAGCCTTTATAGTAGTCTTTGCCATTGCGTAAGTTGTCTCTATATCATTTTGTTGTAAGGCACCTCCTTCCTTAGCAAGTTTATCTGCCTCCTCATTTCCTGGTATGTTGCAATGGGCTGGTATCCACTGGATTGTGCACTTGTTGAAGCATTTGGCCAGTCTTTCAATGGAGATTATTAGATCTTTCAATCCTTTAGCATGGTGGCTCTTCAGCGCTGTTATTACTGAGAGGGCATCTGTAAAGATTACTTTCTGTTTTTCTGATTGTACTTTGCATTCAATAAGAGTTTCCACTGCCTGTTTCAGAGCTTCTGCTTCAGCACTGAAGTTATTGCAGTATTTGCCAGTGGCAATCGCCATAGAGTGGATTTTATTCTTTAATTTTATGAGGATGCCGGCACCCCCATTTTCAACTGCATTTTTTGCTGAACCATCAGTATATGCATGTGTCCAAAGCTTTGCTGGGACTTTTTGGTCAATATACTTGGTTGCTATACACTTTCTTTGTGTAAACTGACTCATGAGGTTAACGGTGTGTTAGCCATGATTGCAAACTATTTCGAGTTTTTTTGTTGTTGTTCTGTTAAAGCGGCATTGTCACGGGTTGCCTCCCCTTTGTCCGCAGTGATGGTCCAACAATGGCCAAAACCTAGAGTATCTAATGTGGGTCTTCAAAGGTATCTACCTTCACACAAGATTACTCTTGACAGAGATGCAGACAGAAAGATGATGATACTTCTACCTTGAGGGAGTATTCACAAGATATTTCAGAAGTCAAGAACAATGCTGAATGTGTCTTAGCAATGTTAACTTGTATCTGCCTGCCGCCTTTTGTGAAGAAGTATTATATAATTCAATTTAGCTCGTACAAGCCCCCAACTGAATTTACAGTAAAATTCTTAAAATTGGCTCTTTATAGATATAGATTAAGATCTGCTTACTCGTAGCAAGCAAGAGGACATGCATACCATCATAGCTGGCAGACGCTGGAGCTGGGTTGGTCATGTCCTCAGAAGAGACCCCGATGCCATCACAAGAACAGCTATGCTTTGGACCCCTGAAGGAAAGCGAAAGAGAGGCCGACCAAAAACAACTTGGCGGAGGACTGTGGAGGCTGAGATGCAAAGAATGAACCAGAGTTGGGGCATGTACGAAGGATGGCCACCGACCGTGCAAAGTGGAATCAATTTGTTGTTGCCCTACAAGACGCCACTAGGCGTGATGGCCACTGACTGCTTTGACGGTCGGTGGTTAAGGATCGAAGAAGAAGAAGAAGAAGATATAGATTAAAGATACTGAATCATGCGTGTACACTGCTCTCTATAATAACTAAATGAACTATGAATTTGTAAAACAACGTATAACAAATTTAATGAACTTTTTTTTTGAACAAATGTAAATAAATAAGAGCTGGTGATTAATAAAATGTAGGTATCTTCATAGAAAAGATGCCGGCTTTAGAAGCGTAATGTTGAAAAAAAAAACACAAAGTTCATCTGTTTTCGGCCTGCTAGAAATGTCACTTAGCTGCCAAAACGCTGAAGTGTTGATGCTGCTGTTTCCGTCAGTTCGTCTCTGTGGCAAGGGCACGTCTCCCGATCAGTTCAAAAGGTAATATGTTCTGGTCAAGGCAGGTATCTTCACAACCCGTGGAACGTAGGTCTCCAGTGTCGATCACTAGCTTTGAACCATAGTATAGTAGTACACCTGGTATCGCAGAGTAGTACCTCAAATGGTCTCTTCGATTCGTACCAAACTTTATAGGAAATAAAAGAACAAAACCTCTGCTAAGTCTTTGCTTTCCTGATATTAATCAGGCGCCTTTCCCCACTGTCCGTTCTACGGCGATTAGAGCTTTCTCTGATTTTTTAAATACAGTCTCCTGAGCGTACATCATATAATGTCGTAGATTTTTCTGATAGGGGAATTAAGACTTGGGTTGGGTCCCTTCTGAATAGCCCCTTAGAATAAGAGATAGTCACAGTGAGAGATGATGATAATAGAAATAGATTTCCACGAGGTGAGATGGTAGAATAGAAAGTGATAGAGGCTGTCTCTGAGATCGAGAAATCTTTCTCTACTCTCTCTATGCCTATCTCTTCTACGACATTTAGAGGAGGTCAGACAGTTCTAAACATTATTATATATATATATATATATATATATATATATATATATATATATATATATATATATATATATATATCTCTATCCACTCACGCGCACGCACATTCAAGTGACGACAGTTAAACACACAGACGGGGGAAAAACTATAACAGTGATTATATAGATATCTTGGCACGAAACTGACCGACACGCAGAAATAATTATTGAGTAGTTTATTATTTTTTACATAACAAACTTCTCTCACATCTCTATAAAATTACATCAAAAAGCATATACAAATAGTCATAAAGTCAATAAAAGTGCTACAAGAATGATAGACCCACAGTATGATCCTTTTCTCGATGTATAGCCCATGACAGTCCGTTAGGAGAACGATTGATAGGATCACGTGCATTTGTTTATACTCACAGCTTTGATAGCCACTTCTGGAAACACAATTTTTAGGACATTCACATACAGACTCGTCAATGGCAGTCTTTGACCAAGAAATCCCCAGTTCCAAAAAGACGGGATGAATTATCTGCTTCAGGGAACGATTCCTTGTGTGTTCTTATTTTTCGGATGTCTGTTTAGTTCACATTAAAATTGTCCAGGCATGAACATTAACAACGAGCACAGTGTCAATAGCTTAGTTTTCTAGAATATAGGAATGTCAGATCGGTGTCTACTTTCAGGAAAGGACTATATTTGGTCACCACACCACTAGTGAAAACTCCGTCGGAATTTACTTACTTACTTACTTAGTCGTTCCCCTTCTACCGTGAGGTGTAGAGGTTTGGAAGAGAGAGCGCCAGACCATTCTATCAGCTGTCTTCTTCCTGGCCTGGTTCCATTCTAGTCCTCGGTCCTTCAAAGATTGTCTAATGTTGTCCTCCCAGCGGACTCTGGGTCGTCCTGGAGGTCTGGATCCCTGGTCTTTGTTTCCCATGCTTGTCGTGGTAGCCGATCTTCTCCCATTCTGCAGACATGGCCAAACCATCTTAGTTGGGACTGTTCTATTTGGGTCTGCAGCGGATGGGATTTTAGGCCTTGACAGATCGTCTGGTTGCGGACCATGTCTCTTCTTGTTACTTCAACCACTTTCCTCAGATACCTCATTTCTGAGGTTTGGATCTGGCTTTTGTGGGTTGTAGTCATTGCCCAGGACTCGCATCCCAAGACTGGGAATAGGTGGAGCGGTATACAAGCCCCATCTTCGTTTTCTTACCAACCTCTTTCTTGCTGAGGAATCCACGATTTATGGCCTGAAAAAGTCTCCAGCCGCTGCTTTTCGAGTGGCCAACTCTTCTTTGATGCCTCCCTTTCGGTCTATAATAGCTCCGAGATATTTAAAGTGCTGTCGACCTGCTCCAGGACCTGTTCTCCCAACTTCCCAATCTGATGTTTTCTTTATTCTCGTGATATCCACCATGGATTTTGTTTTAGAGCTGCTTATGACCATCCCTCTCTTCTCCAGCTCTTCCTTCCAGACTTGCAGGTTGGATTGGAGATGTGCCTCTGATTTAGCAATCAGGGCAACATCATCAGCAAATGCCATCTCCGACATATAGACCTGTCTCATCTTCCAGTACCCCACTGAATACTTTCTTGTTCTCTCCTTACATGCCTTGATGACATCGTCCATAAGGAGTATGAAGAGGTAAGGTGATAGGATATCACCTTGTCTTACACCAGTGGTGGTCCTGAACTCTTCTGACTTATTAATAAAATGTAGGTATCTTCATAGAAAAGATGCCGGCTTTAGAAGCGTAATGTTGAAAAAAAAAACACAAAGTTCATCTGTTTTCGGCCTGCTAGAAATGTCACTTAGCTGCCAAAACGCTGAAGTGTTGATGCTGCTGTTTCCGTCAGTTCGTCTCTGTGGCAAGGGTACGTCTCCCGATCAGTTCAAAAGGTAATATGTTCTGGTCAAGGCAGGTATCTTCACAACCCGTGGAACGTAGGTCTCCAGTGTCAATCACAAGCTTTGAACCATAGTATAGTAGTACACCTGGTATCGCAGAGTAGTACCTCAAATGGTCTCTTCGATTCGTACCAAACTTTATAGGAAATAAAAGAACAAAACCTCTGCTAAGTCTTTGCTTTCCTGATATTAATCAGGCGCTTTTCCCCACTGTCCGTCTACCGATTCCTTTCTCTGATTTTTTAAATCTCCCTGAGCGTACATCATATAATGTCGTAGATTTTTGATAGGGGAATTAAGACTTGGGTTGGTCCCTTCTGAATAGATTAGAATAAGAGATAGTCACAGTGAGAGATGATAATAGAAATAGATTTCCACGAGTGAGATGGTAGAATGTGATAGAGGCTGTCTCTGAGATCGAGAAATCTTCTCTCTCTCTCTGCCTATCTTCTACGACAGATTTAGAGGAGTCAGACTGTCTAAACATATATATATATATATATATATATATATATATATATATATATATATATATATATATATATATATATCCACTCACGTGCACGCACATTCAAGTGACGACAGTTAAACACACAGACGTGGGAAAACTATAACAGTGATTATATAGATATTTTGGAACGAAACTGACCGACACGCTGGAATAATTATTGAGTAGTTTAATTATCATAACAAACTTCTCTCACATCATATAAAATTACATCAAAGCATATACAAATAGTCATAAAGTCAATAAAAGTGCTACAAGAATGATAGACCCACAGTATGATCCTTTTCCTCGATGTATAGCCCACAGTCCCGTTAGGAGAACGATGATAGCCTAAAGAGTCACAGATACATATGATTTGGGTCTAATATTTTCCCCTTTCTAAGGTATGGACAGACTTGATATCTCTGCTCTATTTTAAGCTAAATATGATTAGCAATACTTGCATAAAGAAAGTTTTGACAGCAAAATGGGTGCCAAATTACAACAATAAAGAAATCACTCAGTCCTGCATTCATCTATTCATTCAGCCGTGATCACGTGCATTTGTTCATACTCACAGCTTTGATAGCCACTTCTGGAAACACAATTTTTAGGACATTCACATACAGACTCGTCAATGGCAGTCTTTGACCAAGAAATCCCCAGTTCCAAAAAGACGGGATGAATTATCTGCTTCAGGGAACGATTCCTTGTGTGTTCTTATTTTTCGGATGTCTGTTTAGTTCACATTAAAATTGTCCAGGCACGAACATTAACAACGAGCACAGTGTCAATAGCTTAGTTTTCTAGAATATAGGAATGTCAGATCGGTGTCTACTTTCAGGAAAGGACTATATTTGGTCACCACACCACTTGTCAAAACTCCGTCGGAATTTACTGACGTTAATATGTTACTTGCCACACGGGCTAAAAATGTACTTGAGTTGTTTCTCCGGAAGAATTAAATATGGCGCGATAGGCCTGTTACTTCATTTAACCTTTTGCACCAAGGTTTTTTTAATGAAAATGTTTTAGTTCTTCACAGATATCACTCATCAGTACTTAACGCTGGCAAAGTTAGGGTTAACCCCTGTATTCACTGAATAAAGGAAAAAACACATATAAAATAATTATACATACTAGATACTCGTTATAATTTACATTTTTAAACTGCAAGCGTACAGCTTGACTTATCATTTAAAAACTTCCCGTAAAATAAGTTATATACATAAAATCAATCATCATGAATTAGGAATACATACGTATCCCATCAATACTCACTGATGTAGCATTTCAGTTATAAGTTAATTTTAAAATATATTCTCGTCTGATTATTTAGCAGTTAAATTTAATTCCTGATAGCTACCTGGTTTTAAGCTAGAAATTATACTTTATTCTGCTTTCCACTGAAACACGTCACTAGAAAATAATACAGACTATATTTTAATTAATCTGCACAAAAATCTAACTAGGGAAATAAGCGATTTAACACTTTAAACACTTCACAAAATTATTAGATATCTAATATATAACATTTACCTCCGCACAGAACTACAGATTAATACCCCGAACTAGAATCATTCAATATTATGGTAGTCTAGAACTCGGCAAAATGTTGCCCAGAAACTAAAGACTTTTCAATACGCAAGATATTTTTCTAGCCTGGCGATCTGTCTACTGCAGATTTAGGAGTAAGAATGAAAATCTAGTTTTAAACTCTGGTTAATATCTTAAACCCGACAAAGGGTCCCAACTTATTTCGCAAAACGAAATAATCTCCCCTTTCCGTCTTAAACACCTTACATTTAACACTTCCCATTACTAGACGTTTGCCATAACTGACACTTCTCTTCTTTACACCTCACGCTGACCAGGGCCAACAGTGAGTGCCGTGTCAGATGGGATTTCCAGACAAATGTCTCAAACTGCGTCTTGGAGATGTCGGTTATCGCGCCTCACCTGAGCGCTCAGCCGATGCAACTCGTTGTGGCAGGTGAAAATGCAGACGATATGTCACCTATAAGTCTGGCGAAAGCGAATATTCACAGTTTACGTCTACAACGCAATAACCTCCCGAGCCTGGCATCTACGTAATAACATCACTAGTGCGTTTCTAAATGAGAACAGACACTCGGCGAAAGTTTGAATGGGAAAATTGTAATGTTTAAGTCGCAAACGAACGAATGCGAAAAAATACAAAAAAAGATAAAAGAGTGATAATAAGGTAGAGGACACGGGTAGAGAAAGAAAGGAAAATAGAAAATGTATTGATCATAAAACTCTCTGTGACATATAACTCAGGGGATATGATGAAAAATCACCATTCTTTTAGTTAATTTAATTTAAAAATTGCGACTGGACAGCGGCAAGTGCAATGGAGTGTCCTGGGTGAACATGTTTAACTATACATATAACGTATTACAAACAATAGTAAATATATACATATGATGTCATCATCAGCCACTCCCTGCTCCACTCTGAATCTGGGGTTACCTCTGCTTTTGGTTCCCTGTGACAACTAGCGTAAAACAATCGCCAGCACTTAGCTGCGGTGGTTCATCAATATATCATTTTCACATGCTGAGGTTGCCAGCCTCGAATGGACCTGTATAGCTATCGGCAAGTTCAAACATGTCAAATTCAAAGTATAAAATATATGTTACAACTTACCCCAAACTACTACTTTTTCAGACGATCCTGGAATGTAGTGTGTTTTAACCTCCGAATTTGCTAGGTTATATGGCAGTTTTCTTGCCCACGCTTCCCCCTGGCGTTTCCGACAAAACTTCCAATCAGAATAAATGTTTATTTCTGACTCTCCTGTGATCCAATCCATGAGCTAGAATGTAGTGGGCCGAGGTCTCAGTTATTTTACTTTACCCTACGTGTTTTAAAATACCATTTTAAAATTTAAACACATGACCTCATTTCTCATATATGGCCCGACTTCTTCCGTCCTTCTTAGATAACCTTTCAATTACGATTTATAACATCGCCTGTAGAAAGTATCATCGCAAATTTGTCTACCCAGGCGGGTTTCTCTGTAATAATTACACAGACAATGTCTAGACGGAAGGGAGTTAAGCTATTATCACCTGTACTTTCCTGGTCCCAAGAAGGATAAGCTGCAACATATCGTTGCACCTAGACATTTTTCCAGACAACACCTCGTCTTCCTTTTGTATTCTCCGCCACAGTGTCTGAACGATTTTATAGCGAACAGTGCCCTAGGCGGACATTTTCACGGTTACCGTAGAAAGTTAATCTGGTTGAGCAACTTTAAGTGATTATAATTAATCCTTACTGATGGTCAATTAGCCGTGAAATAACATTATCGCAGTATGAACAGAGGCAACAAATGTAAGTCGCAGAGATGGGGCAGGTTTTTGTGCGAAAATTAAGAAATAAATGGATAAAAAAAGGAGAGTTAAAAGAAACGTAAATGGACGCGACCAAGATGTCGTCAGAGGCATTTGGAACACAATTTCATCAGCGCTGTTGAGGAGTTTTTCCACTGTATTCTGCTTCAGGAAATATTTGTTCTGAAATGGCAAGAATAAACGCATTGCATGACTTGATGAATCTAATTGACAAAGACTGGGAATTAAGTTTGAAATGTAAAAAAAAGTATTCTTTTAACATACACTGCCGTAGGAAAGTAAAGTGTTAGAGACTTCACAATACTAGGTCTCAGCTTTTTTAAATAGGGTGAGCGGTTCCCTTCCTCGCTGCTTTTGCCATCCGTAACTTAAGGCAAGAGGCAGGTACCCATTTACAGCTGTGTAGACTGGAGCGTGACGCTACCAGATTTTGAACCCGGTAACTTTGCATGAAGAAACAAGTGCTCTAGCCACTTTGCCAGTCGACGCTATTTCTAAATGTAGGAGTATTCATTTATCAACATTTTGTGGATACTTTGATTTAAGCTGAGGTTGGTGCAATCGAAGATCTTGTCCACTTTGCCAATGTGTGTGGTTCCAGCAATGCACAGATTGTTGAACGATTCGTTGCGTAGCTTTTCCAGAATAGGCACTTTTCTTAATAATAAACCTTGATTATTTTTTTTTAAATTCTACATTGATCCTGTGGGAAAATGTAATCTTCTTCTTTCTTCTTCATCTTCGTTCACCCTCAGTCGTCAACTTGAATATGTTCACCCTCAGTCGTCAACTTGAATATGTTCACCCTCTGTCGTCAACTTGAATATGTTCACCCTCAGTCGTCAACTTGAATGTGTTCACCCTCAGACGTCAACTTGAATGTGTTCACCCTCAGTCGTCAACTTGAATATGTGTCGCAGTAGGAATTTCACAGAAGGTGAAGTAGTATGGGGGGGATGATGTGTAAGTAATGCACATCGACCGTTAGGCACTAGTTTTCACAGATGTGAGCTAGTGTTGAGGGAAAGAGTTAACAGAAGGGCACAGGTTGGTGTCAGTGATTCTCTCACCTTTTAGACTACCAACTCTTGTATTTTTCTGGCGACGACTAACTCTTTCTTACTCAAATCTTTTAAAAGAAGAACTAGCAGTAACAAGTAATACAAGGAGGGTTGAGTATGTTTTTTTCTGAACAGAACATACAATCTACTAAGTCAAACTCAGAATGATGGTGAGTTACAGAATGTACATAATTACTTTAATTACAGTGGAAAATAAAATCAATGTTGTCATATACTTTGAAAAAAAGAAATACTAGGAAATTTAGAACTGTCAGTGTCTTTGGTTCAGATAAGAATAAGAGGCTATTGTCCTCACTGACGAAAGTTTATTCCTATGGCTATTTCTTGGATAAGTGAATTCTGACTTTGGCCTGGGTTTTAATTATACTTATCTGCTTGGACTTCTCCTGGGCGTCTCAGTAGGTAGGAATTACCAACTGGAGAATCTGATTCAGTTGATCTACAGTCCAAGAGATGACTAGGCTTTTCGTTAACCTGGTTGTGAAGTTGCGTTATGCTGTTCAGGCGCTGACGAGGTGTTGACTGCTTAAAGCTGTAGACTGCTCATATGCTGTAGACTGCTCATATGCTGTAGACTGCTCATATGCTGTCGACTGCTCATATGCTGTAGACTTCTCAGGGCTGCTGACTTTCATCACATTCCCAAAATCATTAGAATGTAGTACTTTCAGATACCAGCCAGTACTTACATCAATATAATGCATCAATAACATTCAAAATACATAATGCAAAATAGCTATCTATCTAATGTAAAGAAATGGGAACCACAATATTAAGTATTTACACGACTGTTACATCGGCGTTTGAAGAAAATTAACTAAATTTGACCTTGATTTTAGAGTTAGCTAATAAGCGAATCCTTGACCGATAAGTTTTCACTTACCCAGCGCTCATGTCATTTTGGACTTTATTTAAGAGCCGGAAAGCAGTGCTTAAGAAAAAAAAATAGAAAAAAAAATAAAAAATTTAAAGAAATAAAACCAGTAGCCTTTTACTCTCAAATTACATATTATGTTATAGGGTAGCCTTGAGGCTTCTATTCTATAACGGTAGCTTGAGGCGTCTATTCGCTTCGCTTCCAACGGTTATCAGCAAGTGATTTTCAAACTCAGCGTTTGTTCGCATGAAGTTAAGACATTTCTGATTCCCACGCCAAGTTAATTATTTCCCGTCTCTCGTTTAGACAGGTACCAAGATTTATCGTGGCGGTCTCCATTTGACAACTGAACACGGAAATATAATACTCTGAGAATCACTGTCGTTTCGACTAAGCGAATAAATCGTATTGACGTCCTTAAAGAAATCTCTTTAAGTGCTTTTGTTGAAGAAGATAGAATTTGGATAGTATGACAGGACTATTAGTGAAGACTTGAAAAACAGCTAAAGAAACGAACGCAGGTGCAAATATTTTCGTAGAGAAAACAGACAAAATGTGAAGGAATAGAAAAGTAAGGAATTTTAAAATAATCTAGACGAAACCTTCGAGCACCCTGTAACAATATGTTCACCCTCAGACGTCAACTTGAATGTGTTCACCCTCAGACGTCAACTTGAATATGTTCACCCTCAGACGTCAACTTGAATATGTTCACCCTCAAACGTCAACTTGAATATGTTCACCCTCAGACGTCAACTTGAATATGTTCACCCTCAGACGTCAACTTGAATATGTTCACCCTCAGTCGTCAACTTGAATATGTTCACCCTCAGTCATCAACTTGAATATCTTCACCCTCAGTCGTCAACATTAATATGTTCACCCTCAGTCGTCAACTTGAATATGTTCACCCTCAGTCGTCAACTTGAATATGTTCACCCTCAGTCGTCAACTTAATTATGTTCAATCTCAGTCGTCAACTTGAATATGTTCACCCTCAGTCGTCAACCTGAGTACGTTCACCCTCAGACGTCAACTTGAATACGTTCACCCTCAGACGTCAACTTGAATATGTTCACCTTCAGTTGTCAACTTGAATATGTTCACCCTCAGTCGTCAACTTGAATATGTTCACCCTCAGTCGTCAACTTGAATACGTTCACCCTCAGTCGCCAACTTGAATATGTTCACCCTCAGTCGTCACCCTGAATGTGTTCACCCTCAGACGTCAACTTGAATGTGTTCACCCTCAGTCGTCAACTTGAATATGGTCACCCTCAGTCGTCTACTTGAATTTTTCACCCTCAGTCGTCAACTTGAATATGTTCACCCTCAGACGTCCACTTGAATATGTTCACCCTCAGACGTTAACTTGAGTATGTTTACCCTCATTCTTCAACTTGAAAATGTTCACCCTCAGTCGTCAACTTTAATATGTTCACCCTCAGTCGTCAACTTGAATATGTTCACCTTCAGTCGTCAACTTGAATATGTTCACCCTCAGTCGTCGACTTGAATATGTTCACCCTCAAACGTCAACTTGAATATGTTCACCCTCAGACGTCAACTTGAATACGTTCACCCTCAGTCTTTAACTTGAATACTTTCACACTCAGTGGTCAACGTGAATATGTTCAGCCTCAGTCGTCAACATGAATATGTTCACCCTCAGTCGTCAACTTGAATATGTTCACCCTCAGTCGTCAACTTGAATATGTTCACACTCAGACGTCAACTTGAATATGTTCACACTCAGACGTCAACTTGAATATGTTCACACTCAGACGTAAACTTGAATATGTTCACCTTCAGTCGTCAACTTGAAAATGTTCACCCTCAGTCGTCAACTTGAATATGTTCACCCTCAGTCGTCAACTTGAATATGTTCACCCTCAGTCGTCAACTTGAATATGTTCACCCTCAGTCGTCAACTTGAATATGTTCACCCTCAGTCGTCAACTTGAATATGTTCACCCTCAGTCGTCAACTTGAATATGTTCACCCTCAGTCGTCAACATGAATATGTTCACCCTCAGTCGTCAACTTGAATATGTTCACCCTCAGTCGTCAACTTGAATATGTTCACCCTCAGTCGTCAACTTAATTATGTTCAATCTCAGTCGTCAACTTTAATATTTTCACCCTCAGTCGTCAACCTGAGTACGTTCACCCTCAGACGTCAACTTGAATATGTTCACCCTCAGACGTCAACTTGAATACGTTCACCCTCAGTCGTCAACTTGAATATGTTCACCCTCAGTCGTCAACTTGAATATGTTCACACTCAGACGTCAACTTGAATATGTTCACACTCAGACGTCAACTTGAATATGTTCACCTTCAGTCGTCAACTTGAAAATGTTCACCCTCAGTCGTCAACTTGAATATGTTCACCCTCAGTCGACAACTTGATTATGTTCACCCTCAGACGTCAACTTGAATATGTTCACCCTCAGTCGTCAACTTGAATATGTTCACCCTCAGTCGTCAACTTGAATATGTTCACTTTCAGTCGTCAACTTGAATATATTCACCCTCAGTCGTCAACTTGAATATGTTCACCCTCAGACGTCAACTTGAATATGTTCACCCTCAGTCGTCAACTTGAATATGTTCACCCTCAGACGTCAACTAGAATATGTTCAAAGAAAGCAGCGGTTAATCAGAGACTGTTGACATCTTCGTTCAGCTTTTCTAGGAATTTTACTGGTGATGGCCATATGCGCTTTCTCTGTTCTTCATATGTTTGGCACCTTTGAAGTAGATGTTCTGCCGTCATTATATCAGTGCAATATGCAATCAAATCCATTGTATCCCTTTTACTCTCTATAAAGCTTGTATCCACCACTGTAAAGAATATGAAATGAGAGACAATGCATTGCAGGAATACAAGAGGATATGGTGAGATAAACAGAGTGTTGCCCTCTAGCAGGAGGACTTCAGTTCAATAGCTCATTCGAACAACCAAATGTAAAGGAGCAAGAAACTACAATGTCTTTTGGTTCCCGAACAGATACCGGATCTCATCCAATTTTCTGAAGCTGCTTGGATTTCTAGATAGGACTTGGAAATCTGATTCTTCTTCTTCATTTACCATACCTGATGGCGTAGGCGATCACATCTCTCCATACACTCCTGTCTCCAGTACCATTTATCAATTCTGTTATTGACTTCGTTCCATGCCATGATGCCAGACTGTCCAGTATCTGCTCTATTGGTCTTCCTCTATCTATTTTCTTTTCTTCAGTCGTTCTTGTTGTTATGATATACTCCAGCTTTCCTCCTCTCATAATGTTCCCAAATAAAGTGGATTACTTATTTCTAACATGAAGAATAAACTTCCTTTGCGCATCGGCCGCTTTCAGAACATCCTCATTACTCTGATTCCCAGCTCTATTAAGTGCATTCGTGTGTAGACTGCCTGGGAAACTAAAAGAGCAAGAAATCTGAACCGTGCTTTTCTTATTTCAATCTTTCCAGTTTGGCATTCCAGCTACAGATGGGTCCGTTTTGCTTAGTTTTATAAAATAAAAATTCGAATACAGAACATGCCACTTTACTCTCCTTGGAGAAGTGCAGTTTAGAAAATTGTATACTTGTTCCTCGGTCCGAAATTCCGTAGTTAAGTTAGGTGATCATGACCACTGTCTAAGACAAATGTTTCTTGTTGCCCATCTGGCAGTGAAGTTAGTCACGATTCACTCCCGTAGGGTGGTGCCTTTCGGATGGTCCTGGGTTCGAGTCTTTGGTAAGTCTATCACATATGCTGTTTCTTCTGTTGTCTGTTTTCTACTTCTTTATTTCTTACAAGTGTCTGCAACATACCGCTTTATATTTATATTTATTTACTGTTTACAGGCCTCGGGTTTCTTTATTTATTTATTTCATTGCTCTGAAGAGCTTTATTCACATAAAAGTTCCAATTAAGGAAAGGTCAGTCACTGATTGGTGGAAATATTTCGTCAGAGACCAAAACTGTGATCTGTTTTATAAGTTACCTTTTGCAAGTCGCAATCAACATTTGATTTCGTATCCCTAGAGTAAAAGAAATGGAGGGAGAACTAAAAATGCATGAAGGAATTGGAGAAAAACTTAATGTGGAAAAAGAAAATAGTGGACTAACTCGAACGGATGGTACAGACCAGGAAATCATGGTGTGATCTGATTACAGGTCTATGCTGCGCAGGGAAGTAAAGAGTGATGATGATGCGGAGGCTGATAATGATGATGTGGATGATGATGATGAGAAGGAGGAGGCTGATGATGATGATGTGGATGATGATGATGAGAAGGAGGAGGCTGATGATGATGATGTGGATGATAAGATCGTTGATGACGATGTGGATGATGATAATGAAGATGAGGAGGCTGAAGATGATGTGGATGATGATGAGGAGGAGCAGGAGGCTGATGATGATGACGATGTAGATGATGATGATTAGGAGGCTGATGAAGATGATGTGGAGGATGATGATGATGATGGGGATGATGATGAGGCTGATGATGAAGAGGCTGATGGTGATGAGGAGGATAAGGCTGATAATGATGATGATGATGTGGATGATGATGAGGATGATGATGAAATTTATAGTTATATTTTTTCTATCAATGGATCAAGTGTCAGCATGGAAGGTTTGCTGCAGCGTGTTTCCAATACTGTCTGTCTCTGTCTTGATGTATTAAAACACCCTCATATATATGTTTACTTCTCTGCTTTACATCGCCACTTATCGCTGTCCTCATCTTCCCCGTTTGCCTTCAACTTGTCCTTCTATTTCGGTTTTCAACAAAGTGTTGCTCTCTTCATATGTCGCTAATATTATATTTATCAAATTTTGATATTTTTAATTATTTCACTTTCTTTTTCATTTCTAGTTTTTGCCAAAATGTCTTGACTGGTCACCACAATCTGTATTTTATATCTTTATCTCAATCCCTGTTCAGAAAATAATTTGTTTGTCCACACGTATCTCCCTTCTGTTTAATTTGTAAATGATATAACAAATTATTGAAATAATCCGATAAAGCCCACGGGCGGTTGATTAGTCCAGTATCTTTACTTAATTAAAAGGCGGTCAATTTCCAACTTTAGTCTTTACTTGTCAACGGTAATTCCGATAACATAACTAATAGGGTGTTATCGGAGATGGAATACGAAATAATAACCTACGTTCGATAGCTGTAAGGCTACAGAGTAATTTAAAAGTCACTTTCCTATTTTTAAATTGCTATTTCTTCTCTTTTGTCCAACTAATTTATATGAAACAAACATCAGAATAAAGACCATTAACAGTAATTTTAATACATAAAATACTATATCACGTAATTCTAAACTCATAGTGAGATCCGGTTTGTTGAACACGTGGTTTAATAACGGGCAGCAATTGTATGTCTCTTGTAACGTCAGTTTATTGACAATTTTATATTTTATTTTTTTTTATAATTTTTTTTTTCTGTGAATAATTTTTTTATTGGGATGATGAGCAGTGCCTCCTGTGCCATGCTTAGCTTGCAAGGTGTCATTAGGGCAAGGGCGATACACATGGCGCCACAACAAAGTGCTAAATGAGCTGGCTGCGACAATAGATCTGGCAAGGATGAAGGC
This sequence comes from Oreohelix idahoensis, assembly GCA_024509875.1. Lineage (NCBI taxonomy): Eukaryota > Metazoa > Mollusca > Gastropoda > Stylommatophora > Oreohelicidae > Oreohelix > Oreohelix idahoensis. The sequence continues at coordinate 12,353 of JAMPIV010014013.1, read as the reverse complement.
GAATAGCAATGTCAGGCCAAACACCGCAAACACATACTTTCTGAGAGCAGGAAAGTCAGCACACCCAAAACCGAGTAAATCAGGTAGCAGTGTACTATCTCTCCTTGACTGCGCAAATGACTAGGAGATGGCGGTAGACGTACCTGGACGAGGGGCATATCCAGAGAGGAAATCTCGAAGACGGCCGGATATAGTGCTGCATTCTTCATCATCGCAACAGGTTATATTGATTGAACTCACCGTGCCATTTGAATCCAGATTGGAAGAGCAACATTTGTTCAAAGCGGCCAAGTTTAATGATCTGGCCGCGGATCTGAGACACGATGGGTTCACTGCAAGGGTCATGGCTGTTGAGGTGGGTACAAGAGGGCTCGTGGCTGCATCAGTGTATGATTTATTGAAACTGTTGGGGCTGAGGGGACAGTCGAGAACAAGGGCAATGAAGAGGCTTAGTGAAACTGCGGAAAAGGCATCATGCTGGCTGTGGAACAACCGCAATGGTATATGGAACTCGGGACAGTAAACTCTGCGGTACAGTAAACATTAGCAATTTTTCTAAGTCCACGGTGTACTGGTGAAAGGGCTGTGACTAACGGGCAACACGCGGCGTATATTATAGGAGGTGTTGGGCACATAATTACAGTTGCTAGCGCGCAGTGGCTAGCCTCGTCGGCTTCGCGCGGGTGTGTCAGTGTCTGTCCCTAGTCGTGATGTGCGGCGGAACGAACGGAATAATTTGTCTTCTCTTTGTTACTTTCACAATTGCCTCCACGGCTGCCGGAGTTGTGGATTTTAAAGTTGCTACCAAAGTGAAATGAGTTCATTTTCGATACAAGACAACAGGAGGCTGATACACTTCGGGAGTCATGACCCAAGTGGGCCCGCCCCCTTAGAGTGTAAAGGAGAGTAAAAGCGCCGAAACACTTGATCGACGGGGATCTTCTGATGATCAGATTGCCTCCTGTTGTATCGCGCTGTATAGAGTTTCCTATCATGTTCCGTTTCTAGGTGTTTGTTTCATGTATATGTAGTGGATACAAATGAAGATATAAACATTTAAAAATAGGAAGTGTTTTTTCAATCATCCTTTACTAACAGAATAGTTACATCGCTTGCTAACATCGCGTAATCGAAAAGAAAATGAAACTTCAGTGGTACATGTTGCCGGTGGATCTACATGTTCTTATTCAGACTGAAGTCAATAATTGACGATTGATATTTAACTCGGTCTTTTTTTTCCACCAGGAGAATATTCAATGATAGAGTTTGTTAAGATAACGAATTAATGGCACATTTAAGGGATAAATTATGGGAATCTTTGATAAACTGAAGGCAGAGATGTGATTAATTTTAATTATTGATAACATGACAGAATCATTGCTGACTTTCGAAGCATAGATTAATAGCAGGGTGTGGGTGAGCGTTGTTGGCAGGAAGTGTTTAATCATCATCATCATCATCATTAACTTTTAACACCCTGCGAAGTACAGGATTTCAACAAACTCTTTCCAAGCCTTTCTGTCCTGTGCTATTCATTTAAGATATTTCTGTTGTTTCTTTATGCATTTCATGTCTGTCGTCAATTTTCTTCTTCGTATGTTTTTGGTCACCTTCTTTTTCTTACTCTGGGGATTCCAGAACAGAGAGTGGCTTGTAATGCTATCAGCTGGTTTTCTGAATGTCTGACTTATTCAGTATCAGCGTTTTAATTACCTCACATCTTGTTCCAGTGCGATTTATCTGATTCTTTCCGTCAGTTCCACATAAGTAATCTTGCCGTACCATTTAATTCTTTCTCTTCTGAGCAAGCAGTCAGTGGCCATCACGCCTAGTGGCGTCTTGTAAGGCAGCAACAAACTGTGCCCATTTTGCTTGGTCAGTGGTCATCCTTCGTGCCGTGCCCCCAACTTTGGTTCATGCTTTGTATCTCAGCCACTACTCGCATAGGCAGTTGGACGCTCTTGCCATTATCATAAAAATAATAATAGCCCCTTCAGTCACAACTGACTATGGGAATGCGCCCCTGAGATGGCAGCCCTCAGCTGCTTATTTTCCTGGTGCTCCTTTCGACGTTTGTTCCTGTCTTCTGCTTGTTGTGTGAGTTTCTTTTCGCTCAATTTGAGGTGGCGCCTCCCCTGTAGCTGGCTCTGAATTTTTTCACAAAATGTTGTAACGTCTTAGTGCTTCTCTTACATCGATTATAAGGTACTTGACGAGGACAGTAGACCAGGTCCGCCATGTTCCCCCATGTTGCCAGACTGGCTATCCATATTTACGTTACAGCTAATCTTAACCTTTACCCCAAACCGGTTTCGAACTTTGTGAAACAGCTAGCCAAAAACCAACACAAATCCTGCTTCGAACTTTGTGAAACAGCTAGCCTTAAACTAACACAAACCGTGTTTCGAACTTTGTCAAAATTAATTACGCCCCACAAACACTGTAGCCATTTTATAAATCAAAATATAAATAAAATTCCAATTTGAAGCGAAACGTGCGTTTTTTTTTTTTTTTGGCCATCAAGCCGGCCTCCAGTTTGCTGTTCCTAACTTGAATCGATTATGACAACACAGTGCTACATTAAATAAATAACAATCGACTGTGCATATAAATCAACCCAATTTTGTCATGGCTTTCACCTCAGATAGTAGTCGTAAATTACAGTTTTTTCCGCCATATAAGATATACTGTATGGTGACAAGAGAAGCCTGAGACAGACTGCCATCTATATAAGTGAGATGGACGTGATTATTTAAGAGCCAACGAGGAAGAAGAAGAATTAATAAGCATGCAATTGTCTAAAGAGAAGTTGGCACGAAAACGAAGATGGCTGTATACCGCTCCAACTATGTCCAAGGCTTGCCGTATGGATGCGAGTCATGGGCAATGACTACAACCCACAAAAGTCAGATCCAAACCTCAGAAATGAGGTATCTGAGATAGGTGGTTGAAGTAACAAGAAAAGACATGGTCCGCAACCAGACGATACATCAAGGCCTAAAAACCTAACCCCTGCAGATTCAAGTAGAACAGTCCCAACTAAGATGGTTTTTTCCGTGTCTGCAAAATGGGAGAGGATCGGCTGCCACGGCAGGTATGGGAGGCTAAAAGCCAGGGATCCAGACCTCCAGGACGACCCAGAGTCCGCTGGGAGGACAACATTAGACAATCTCTGAAGGACCGAGGACTAGAATTGAACCATGCCAGGAAGAAGACAACCGATAGGATAGTATGGCGCTCTCTCTTCCAAACCTCTACACCTCACGATAGAAGAGGAAGGACTAAGTAAGTAATAGGCTATTGTATTCACTGTCAGATGATTCAAATATTGTGGGTAGCGAATGAGGTGATGTTATAAACATGTCATGTGTAATAAAATACGTTTATTTAAAAAAGAATTCAAAATGTAGTGATATGTGTAATAAAAATGCTTTTGTTCACGAAGGATAATAGCAAAATTGCTTGTGCAGTATAATAAATGCAGACCTGGATGATCTAAGACTAGTGCTCTACAAACTATGTCAACGATTCAAAAGAGTTGTGATCCAATGGATCCCACCTCATTGTAACAAAACCGGCAATGAAGAGGCTGACATATTTGGCAAAGGAAGATGGAAAGCTACCTCAGCCTGATGTAAGCATAACTTTCGAGGAAGCAAATAGTTTTATCAGAATCAGATACAGAAACAAATGGGATGTAGAGCATCCAGGCCACATACAAAATGTTGCATTTTACCAGCTCAACATAAGAGAACAAGTGCTATCTTCAGACTCCACACGGGCCACAACTGATTGGAATGTCATCTATTCAACAAGCTAAATATGGGAACTACTGATGAATGTAACTGTGGCACTGATAAAATGATTGCTAAACATCCGCCTCAGAAGGGGCGCTGATACCATCACCAGAACTGCTATGCTATGGACCCCAGAAGGACGGCTAAAAAGTGGCAGGCCAAGGACAAAGAAGAAGAAGAACATCAGCTTCAAAGTTGCCCAACATATGCGGAACAGAGAAATCGCATATGGCCGACACCAGTACCATTCATGGAAAAGCTCTACGGAGATGCAAATAGCCTCAAACTGACTATTTCTTTCTTTGAAAACTTTCAAGTAGACATCTGAGAGTGTACGAAGAAGCAGATAAAAAAGTTCCTCTAATGCATAAAAAAAAGCTCTTTAAATTATGGATGCGTATTATTTTCCGGTATGTTTTATATGGCTGCAAATACGGTAATCTCTGTGGTGAATTCCACTTTTGTTTTCTCTGCCTTAGTCAACTCTTCATCATAGACTGCGTCAATGCTTTCTGGATCGGTCAATGATATTCTATATCTTGATGCATTGTATATTCGCTGTTATTGTGTCTCTACTAGAGCTTGTGTTAAAGACTCTCCTAATGTACGGTACCATGTATGATTCGGACTCCAGGTAATTCCAGTCCCTGTTTGATGATCTCATGGCGGTTAGACCTGGCTGGAAGTTTGTGCTTCGGAACGCTAGTGTGACAGTTGGATCGACGGAGATGACGGGCTTCCATATAGCAGTTATGGCTACGTGAAGTAACTGGATTACGGTAGAACTGTATGGAGGAACTTTATGAAATTAGTCATATGTAGTGCGAAGTAACTTTGGCGTATATATATATCCTCCTGTGTGAGTGATGTGAGCGACAACTCAGGTAGGCGGCCATGTTACATTCCTGTCATCGCATTTTTGAATCACTGTCTAAAGAACGGGGCATGTATCTTACTATTCGGACAGTGGCAAGGAGATCTCAATTTTGATAGAAACCCCTTATCGTGGTTTCACAATATGATATAAACTGTGAACATAAAGCAACTTTAGTTACTTACCGATCCGCCTTCACTGACGCGTTTAGTCAGATAGGGGATGCGGCCATAATGCATCATGACATTGGAAGCTATTGATGTACTACCCATTATTTATGAATTTGTCATGACATAGGATCTACTATGTATGCCTGCAAATTGATGTGTCAACCTGTACCCATGATTTACTCGTTATGTCCCAGTGTGTGCGTCTAAATAAACTGTGTAAACAAAGATTCCAGCAGTCTGCATTGGTGCCTTGTAGACACAAGTGAATGAGTGTTTAGATTGGTCAGAACACGAACAGTACACCATTCGCGTTAAACACACTCTACACTTCTACTCCATATATACACCATCCTGCGTCGGTTGAATTGACCAAGTTTACGGCCTGCTTCCCCTGGAGCCTTAGAGGGAAACTACTGCTTACAGCTGCCTTTGTCTTCCCTAACTCAGGACTAGGGTGAGTTACCCATTTACAGCTGGGTAGACTGGAGCATGCCTGATCTCAACAACTCTGTACACTACAATGGACATATACAGTAGTGGCACCACAAAACAACATGTTACAGTGATTGATAGTGGTGGAGCTTTACAGTGGTACCACAGATCAGCACTTCTACAGTGGTGAGCCCAGATTCCTGGGTCAGCTACGCAGTTTTGTTGTGTTGAGAATCACATTTTTACAGTTGCAAGAACATTTGTTTTGACCACATCAACACCAGTAGGACAGCTATACAATCAATGTCAGCTTGACCTGTTCTGACAAGTGTAGTTGAGCAATTCTGGGTCAGCACTTGTTGGTACATTTGGCACAGTACAGTCAGGATTCTAAACTAGTGATTGTTTATCCTGCTGAAATTAGAAGAGCAATGTTGAACTTAAAGTGCATATAATTTCATCGTTGGATCTTCTTATGTGCTCAAAAAAAAATTGAACAGTGTAACAATTAGAAAGCAAATCTATTACTCAATAAAGTGGTAGTCTAATTTGTTTAAAACTGAGCATACCAGTACAATTACAGTACAACTGTAACACATTTGCATGATATGATAACACATTGATGATTTATATATATTTATGTTTATATTATTATTGTTTGTATGTGTGATTGTTATGTGTTTAGCGGGCCTGGATGGGCTGGTGACTAGAACAGGAAATACCAAGTGATATTGGTCTTGTTCTGGCGTTCTATAGGGAGCAATTTCTTAATTGAAATTTGCATGCAACATAGTTTGCAAATATTTGGTTAGTTGTGACGACTGTTTCATATTTGTATTTGTAACATTTTTCTGGTCTTTATTTTTGTTTGATTTGTTTGTATACTTGTAGGTCTCATCTTTCCTTTCATTTCAGTTCTTTACACCCTTATGTTTATACACTGTGGCGTTATTTGTCTTGTTATCTTATTGCAGTTATCATCACGGTTTCTGTGATCATTTTTTTTCATTTCTCCTATTTAATTTAATTTGATCTCTGCAAATGTTTTCAGATTGTCTTTTCTTGTTTGTCCTTTGTAATGTCTTTAGTTGACATATGACGTATAGTGGTATACACTGATAGTATAGTACAGATCAGTACTTATGATTGTTATTGTTATAAAACAAAATGTACAAGACCTTTGTAAGGCTTGTCTCCCAAAGTGATTGGTAAAGGGAAATATTTTTTCCACAGGTACTCAAGTGATCATTGACCATTACAGGTATACAAGACCTTTGTAAGGCTTTGTCTCCCAAAGTGATTGGTTATAGGGAATATTATTTTTCCACAGGTACTCAAGTGATCATTGATTACATTTAAGGTATACAAGGACCTTTGTAAGGCTTGTCTCCCACAGTATTTGAGACATACAGTTATAGTTTTCCACAGGTTACTACAAGTTATCATTGGTTATATTATATACACAATAACCATACAAGTTTTTCACTAAGACTAAGTCTAATGGTATAGACTTGTCTCCATTAAAGGTGAAATAAGGTAATTTATTTACTTTTTAGACATTTCTGATTTAAGTAAGACAGGATGTCTACATTAGATTACTTTATTGCACAAGGAAAATCCCTTGATAAGATGGGAAAGACTTAGAAAAAATGGGCTGATGCTCAATATGGAACAAAGCATTAGCTGCAGAGGACGAGAAATGGCTGCTGCTGAAAGAGAAAAAAGTGCTGCAGAAGAGAGAAAATCTGGCTGAAGAGAAAACGATTAGAAAAGAGAAGCTGCTGCTGAAGAGAGAAAAGCTTCTGGCTGAAGAAAAAAGATTAGAAAAGAAGCTGATACTGCTGCTGAACTTAAGAAATTGCAGATGCAAGTGGAGGAAAGGAGATTTGAGGCAGAACAGAAGAACACTTGGAAGTCTGCTATCTGCATGAACAGAAAAAAATTAAGAAGTTGCTGCTGAACTGAAGAAAATTCTGAAAAAAATAGAAGCTGCTGCTGCTGCAAGCAGAACAGAAAGATTAGATAGAGAGGCTGAAGAGAGAGAAAACAAATCACAGTATGTGCATCAGTTGTCTGAAAATTTAAAAGGGGAGTCTCTGACTAAGTTATCTTTGGTTGAAGAGGCCGACAAGGATAATTATGATGCTATTAGGGCAGCTTTGATAAAGAGATATCAGCTGTCAGAAGAAGGTTATCGTCTTTTGTTTAAAACAATGAGACCTGAGGTAGGTTTAGAATTCTCAGAATTCATCTCAAAAGCACGAATTACACTTTCACGATGGATTGAATTATCCAAAACAGAGAAAACATTTGATGGTCTTACGGATTTATTGCTAAGAGACAAGGTCATGTCTTCGGTAAATAAACCATTCCTAGAGTTCTTACATGAGCGTAAACCTAGTACATCAAAGCAAATGGAAGAATATTGTGACCAGTATGCCACGGCACACCCTGACATGATTCTTAGTAACTCTAACATTAAAGAGAGTATGCCAGTTGCTTCGGCAACAGAATATAATCAGAATTACTCACACAAATTTCAAGGAGCTAAAAATAAATTTGATAAAAAGGTTAATTGGAATAAGTATCAAAACCAAGATAACCACTCAAATCAGGGTTCTTCTTCGAAGAACCGGAATCGGGCTGATAGTCCTCGACACGCGAGGGGTACCCATAATTTTAGACATTCTCGAAAGGGGAGTAGCTATAGGAACTACCCAAGTGCTTCATGGAGAGAAAAGAACCAATATTACAGGGATACTCAGTATAATGAGCGTGATGATTATGATCATGAATATTATGATTCAAACCCAAATAGGGGTTATAAAAGAGGAAATAATAATTATAGAGACAATTATAACCGAGGTAGATCACAACACAAAAGACATGGTAAATCTTATTACCAGGCTAACTCTGCACAACAGGAGTTCTACGACGCCGGTAATCAGAATAATGATAAAAAAGACTCCAATAGTGTAGCAAATTCCGCTTTCGATTTTGCTAGAGCATCTCAGTGTTCGCAATGCAAAACATTATTCGATCCAACCACAGTTTCTACTTTAAGCTGCGGTCACCCGCTTCCCGCTCTCCCTGCGTCAATCGCGCATAATGGAAGGGGTGCTCTTGTTTTCAATAGAGGCTTAATAGATGGTACTCCGGTATCAATTCTTTTCGATTCGGGGTGCACTACCATCGGAGTGAGGCAATCACTCGTAAATCCTTCTCGAGCTACAGGCGATGTAGTCAAATGTGTAACATTTGGTGGCACATTGGAGAAGTACTCCACTGCCATTATCAATATTGCTACGCCTTTCTTTACAGGAGAGGTGCAAGCATGTCTCTTGCCGAATCCGATCGCTGATCTTATCATCGGTCGCATTCATGGAGTGAAAGAATGCACTCCACAGCAAATTTCTAATTGGGAAAATGTTAATATGCAATCTGCTAATGCAGTAATCACTAGGGCTCAAGCTCTTAATATGCCGCAATCTTCACATTCTGAAGATAATGATGCGCAGATCCAAGATGATCCCTTGGAGATTTCCCATGATTCCTTTATAAAACAGCAGGAAGATGATCCTACTCTAAAGAAATTCTTTACTCTGGCAACAAAAGGTGATCCGAATAAGGATACAAATCGTAAATCTTGGATTACGATGAAGAATGGCGTACTTGTACGTATGGTACAAGACTCCGCTAAGTCCATTCATTCTCAAATCCTTGTGCCTAAAAATATGAGAGTTAAAATCTTACAGCACGCTCATGATTCGCAGTGTGCTGGACATATGGGTTTTTCCCGTACTAAAGCTAGAGTTCTTGAATCTTTCTTTTGGCCTGCTGTGAATAAGGACATACGAATCTATTGTCGATCTTGTAAAGTATGTCAAGAGATTAAATCCAGAGGTCCACGCCATGATGCACCTATTCAGGCTGCAGACATTCCCATTCGACCATTTCAAAAAATGGCGATAGACATCATTGGTCCATTTAAGATAAAGTCTGCTAGAGGACACCAATTTATTTTGACGTGTGTTGATATGTGCACACGTTGGCCGGAGGCTGTTCCTCTAAAGAGCATAACTACTGCTGATGTCGCAGATGCTCTTTGGTTAATATTTTCTCGTCTGGGATTTCCAGCAGAAATATTATCCGACCATGGTACCCAACTCATATCGGATACCATGTCTCAAGTAATGTCGACTCTTAAGATAGAGAGATCGCTGAGTAGTATTTATCATCCTATGTCCAATGGGATGGTGGAACGTCTGAATAGAACTCTGAAAAACCTACTAGGTAAGATAACAGAAGATCATCCTCAGGATTGGGATAGGGTTTTTACCCGCGGCTCTCTTTGCATATAGAGAGGTCGCCAACGAACATACAGGATTTTCTCCCTTTGAACTTGTCTTTGGCGCGAAACCGCGAGGTCCTATGTCCTTACTTCATGATCTTATAACTGCTGATAATATTGTCGATGACACAAAATCCTCTTATGAATATGTCATCGCACTTAGACACAAGATTATTGAAGCATGCAAATTGGCAACTGCTTCTTCTGAATTTGCGAAACAGAAGGCAAGGGAATTTGCCAATAAAAAGAGATGCTTGCGACAACTTTGTCCAGGTGACAAAGCATTTGTCTTGCTACCTTGTAGGGAAAATAGACTTCTTATTTCTTGGAAAGGTCCGTACGATATAATATCAAAAGTTTCCGATGTTGACTATATCGTCGATATTGACGGGAAGCGTAAAACCTTCCACATCAACATGCTCACGGAATTCCATGAACGTCCGGATTATTTACAACCTGTTTTCCAGGCAACGGACGATTTTCCAGTCCAACATGGACAGTACTCATCTCTGTCAGTAATACAGGATGAGGAAACGAGTTTCTCGGATGTAAATCTACCTTTTCCAATGATTCCTCTTCACTCTAATGAATCATGGAAAGATGTTGCAATTTCTCCCGAATTATCTCCAGGAGAGCAGAAACAAGTTTCTACTATGTTAGAACAATTTCAGGATGTCCTTACTGACATTCCTGGTCAAACTGATGTCATTCAACATGACATTATTCTTACTGACCATAGTCCTATAAGAGTCAGACCGTATCCTATCCCGATACATTTTCAAGCACAGGTAGAGAAAGAGTTGGATGAGATGATAGAGTTAAAAATTATTGAACCATCCACATCAGCATATTCTTCGCCGATGGTTATTGTACGAAAAAAAGACAATAACATACGTCTTTGCGTGGATTATCGCAAATTGAACCAAGTGACGAAATTTGATGCTGAACCTATGCCTTTACTAGAAGAGCTACTTACGAGACTATCGAATTCTCATTTCTTTACTAAACTCGATTTGTCTAAGGGATATTGGCAAGTTCCATTATCCGAACACGCCAAACCGTTTACTGCTTTTTCGACGCCTAGGGGTCTATTCCAATGGAATTTCATGCCTTTCGGTCTTATGAACGCCCCTGCAACATTCGTACGCATGATGCGTCGAATCCTATCTCATCGCTCAGATGTCATTGCGTATCTTGATGACATCTGTCTTTTCAGTGATACTTGGAACGATCACTATAATGGGATAAATGAACTATTGTCTATCTTACGCGAGCATAACCTGACAGCGAAACCATCGAAAGCATGTATTGGTTTTAGCGAAATATCTTTCTTAGGACACCGTGTTGGTCATGGGTTCCTAAAAACAGAAGACCATAATACAAGTAAGATACTTAACATTTCTATTCCTAAGACTAAAAAGCAAGTGCGAAGTCTCTTAGGTCTAATACAATTTTATGGACGATTCATTCCGAATCTGTCCTCCATTATGTCACCTCTTTCTTCCTTGCTAAAGAAAGGGTCTCCTAATGTAGTCCATTGGACTCAAGAATGTCAATCCTCTTTGGATAAGGTTAAAACTATGTTTTCTACTTCACCTATCCTAGTATTGCCTTCTAAGGATAAGACATTTATTCTTCGTAGTGACGCTTCATCCACCGGGATTGGAGCAGCACTAATGCAAGAGTACTCTGGAACTCTGCATCCTGTGATGTATATTTCTCGGAAATTAAATGCCGCAGAGAAGAATTACTCGGTCCTAGACCGTGAATTATTGGCTATGGTTTGGTCAATCCTTAAACTGCAAAGATTTCTTCTTGGCGCGCATTTCATTGTGGAAACTGACCAGAAAGCTCTTACGGCTATTCAGAGTAAAAATCTGAAGAGCGCGAGATCAACGCGATACGCGATTGCTCTACAGCCATTTCATTTTTCGGTGCGAGCTATCCGTGGGTCAGAAAATGTGATGGCAGATATTTTGTCTAGATGCCCACATGATTCATAACTGTTATACAACTTTGATACAGTTGTTTCTATGTTGAAATGTGTACACATATGTAATATATCATATATTGATTGTAACACTACTTAGCGGTTCATTGATATTTATTCACCGCTGATCTTTCAATGTTTTTTTACGTCTTTGATGATCATGATGTTAAGATATCTTAGATGAAATTTATGTATAAAACTAATGTACAAATTGTGTCATTGCTAATATGCATATTTTGACGCACATATTACAAAAATCGATATGGCTATTTAATATATGGAAAAGATATAGTACATTCATTCATTTGTGTATGAAAATGCTTGTCTATAGTAAAGCTAGATAAACTCCATGGTTGATTTACACACTTTTAGATTATAGGGAGTAATCGTTCTTGATATGAATCCGGGCGTACGGATAATTTGCTCATCATATCTGTACTTATTTGTTTAGGGCCAGAAATATAATTAATTTGCGTATTTATGTTGATGGCCTGAAAATTCATATGTATTAATATTATTAGTATCAGGTAGAATCAGTCCTATAGTGTATATTTTTGATGTGTAGGAGGACTATATTTTGTTATGCCGCTTAGCGAAGTAATGAGTTGTCTTGACAAGTTCGTGATGATGTCGGAGGTACGTTTAGCCTGGAGGTTACGCCACTTTTCAGGGTGGTAGATTTTCAGTAAAAAAGGATTTACGAAGTGGTTTTTTTTTCTGTAGGAGATTGTGATCTATA
>JAMPIV010014012.1:0-53058 GCA_024509875.1 Oreohelix idahoensis | reverse complement strand
ACGCAGTCTGCTCTTGTAAAATGTATTCTTAAAAGAATAAATAAGACGTCAATAAGATTTACCATAACTTAAAATATAAAATATGTCATCACTACAAACTTACATGAAAGAAGAAAAAAAATGTTAATTTAAATTATTAACAGATATTAAATTATGAAAAAAACCACTTTTTGAATTTATATTTTTTTTTATACCGTAATTCTTTCCCTTAAACATATAAACTTACCTTAGTAACCTTCCCTGACAAACTCAAACCAGACTGATATCTATCTATCTATCTATCTATCTATCTATCTATCTATCTATCTATCTATCTATCTATCTATCTATCTATCTATCTATCTATCTATCTATCTATCTATCTATCTATCTATCTATCTATCTATCTATCTATCTATCTATCTATCTATCTATCTATCTATCTATCTTTTTATCTATCTATCTGTCTTTCTATTTATCTATCTATCTACCTAGCTAGCTAGTTAGCTTGGTTTTTACTTTCGTTCCTTTTGTTTTTGTTTTTTTAACGTACTTTATTTCTTAATTGTAATTTGATACTGGAAATGTATGTTGTTATATTACATTTATAATGTTCATTGCTTCTAAATTAATATTAACTGCAGATGTAAGGATGTATGTATACAGAAGCCTTCCACGAACTTTTCATCTTGAAGGAACCCTTGAAGTAATTTGTAGGTGTCAGTTAACCATTTGAATATAAATTATTATATCTACATCAAACGGTACGTTAGCGTGATCATTAAGTTGTAATTATAATAATCCAATAAAAATTGCTAATCCTTATTGAGTAGAGAATGATTTATTCTGTAGGTCTGTTTATTTTAGCCAACTTATTAGCGTCTGTGGCCTAATGGATATCAACGCAGTTTCATAAACCAGATATACCAGGTTCGAAACCTGCTGCAGCCGGTTTGGTAGCAGATCGCTTTGTGTGGATTTTTAACAATGGTATAAGCGCCGTACCATTCAGAAAGCAATGGCAAACTACTGATTGAAAAAAATTGTCTAGAAAAATCACAAACAGCCAATAAAAGCTGGGGTTGATTGCCACGTCCTGTAAAGGATAAGTAACTAACTTTATTAGCCTACTGTTTTTATGTGGCTCTCACTTCCAACAAAGGACATCAACTCTTTTGTAAGTCAATAGTGTAGGCAGTGCCGGATTTACATATGGACTGAGCGTGCTGCAGCGCAGGGCCTCATTATCAAGGGGGGCGTTTGCCTCCTGCCAAAAAAAAATTAAAAAATAAAACAATCACCATTAATTTTATTCCATTTGTAATGATAAAAGTCAGGGGCGTACTGATAAGGGTGGATTTAGGCTGACTTGAAGTACCACCCCTATCGACACCGGGTAGATTGAGGTTGTATTGTAGGGTGTCCTATCTGGTTTTTATTGTTGCCGTGTGTAAAGTAGTTGGATAGTCCACAGGGTACAGCACAGGCAAAATGACATGCAAAGTCATAGACATGGTAAACTGCTCGTGACGTTTATATACCATTTATTGCACACCACAATGACAGTCACGTTACATACGTCATAAGACATCACAGTTCAACGATTGTAGCATTCAGAAATAATATTGGTGCCAACTGATATTCATGTAGGATCCAATCCTCATCAGTCATAGCGTAAACAACAGTTCAAGGTTCACAGTGTCATAAAGTTATTATTCATAACTCTGTCTAAATAATATGGCACAGAGCTGGATGCATTAATATTCATTACTATCATTAGTGCAACAGTGTCAGCTGCATTTCATCAGCACACATACATAATAATCTTTACTCCTCTCCTGATGCTGGCAGATCAGGTGTAATAAGTCCGTTATCGTTTGCACGAGAAATAGCATTGAGGAGTACAGGTCGAACTGACCTTTATAGGCATTCCCAAGTCTAACCTTGATGTAGGCATAAACGCTGACACACACCGACGTTCATAGAACAACGAACTGTCCTTCGGGCTGAGTATGACCCGTTCACATATATATCTCAGGTATGAAGATACCTGGGGCGTGACATCTATTAGAAGAACCCTCCTTTCTGTAATGCATACGTGAGCAGAGATCGACCATTGTCAAACATAAGTAAAGTTACAGATTGGATGTAAATGAGATATTACCTTCGTTCGAAAATCCACACCACAGAAAACATACGCCTCCAGGCGTTTTAAAATACTCAAGGGAAGGACCTTGTAAGCTAACTATCTCACAATAAGGCTTCTAATCCCTAACAAAATCACAGAGACGCCGAAACGCGTCCTTTCTGCTACACAGCTTTACATCGTCTCTCAGACAAAGAAGAATTCCCAGACGCCTCTCGTCCGGACATGCGCAGAACCTCTACACTTGAATAGTCAAACAACAAGACGATCTAGGAACATTCGAGATACAGATTTATACTAGATCAAGCCTTATATGGACATGAACAGAGACCTCAACATAGGTTTCAGACATTCCAACAACAGTTGACCGATACTACCAAATAAGGAGAATGGTCACACTTCGTTAAATAAAAATGTGAACCGACCGTGTCTCGACACAAGAGGGGGTAACATCATTTTAAATGATACTCTCAATATCCAGATTTATGTAGCTTTGACTAAAAAAATTAAAGTGTACATTTCAGTCAATCTAATAATACAATGTCTTTAGCAAAAAATGATCATACAATGTTTTTAGGAAAAAATGATCATACAATGACTTAGAAAAAAATGATCTGTGCGTAACAATATATAAATTAGTTCCAAAATAACTAGCAGGACGGTACTGGTCAGAGATTTCAATGCCTATCACAATGCATGGGATAACAACAGTACTGATCCAGCTAGAAAAAGACTGTTGTATTACATTGAAAGAGCTGAGCTAATAATACTAAATGATGGCTCAAACACAAGAATGAACCCATGCAGCTGTGGAGTAGATACAGCAGGAGATATAAGTATTTTTACTCCAAACTTAGCCTCTGCTAATTGTGAAGTACTGAATGACTCCAGCTCAGATCACTTGCCCATAGAAATAAACCTAAACGACAAATACAGACCTAGTCCAAAAAATCTCCAAACCTACATTCAACTTCAAAAAAGCAAACTGGAAGTCCGTCCAATTAGAACTAAGTAAACTAAGCACAGAACAAATTAAGTCTAAAAGTGTAGATCTATTTGCAGACAGATTAACAAATGAGATTTTTAATATAGCAATAATATATTTACAACACAGGAATATGCGTCGTCACTTAATACCAACATAAAAAGGTAAAGATAGGAAAAGAATCAAGGATAAAAATCCAGTACCTTGGTGGACAGAAAGAGGCTCAGAACAACTAAAATTGAGGGAGAATATTTTGTCAAACATTAAATCATAGGACACAAATAACTACAGTTTAGAGAAAACTAAAAGCAATTAAAGGAGGAAACAACAAGAAATGTAAAATCCCATCAATTAAAATAGATAGAGAAAAAGCTAACATACTAGCTATACAATTCTATCAAGTTAGTTTAATAGACAGTCTAGATACGGCAGAGATAAATTGGCGAAATCTGTGTTTAAAAAATTAAAAGACGAAAATTCGGAAAGCACACAATACGCTAATTATTTAAATGCAGACATTACAGTTGATGAAATAGAAAGAGTATTAGCAGGAAACCAATACTACATCTGGACAAAAAAATTCTTAGATATGAAATCCTCAAAAAGGTACCAAACACCACTCTAAGGGTGATTGCATCCCTCTACAACAAAATCTGGCACACGTGAAAAATCTCATGTTCATGGAAGACAGCAGTAGTCATCCCCATACTAAAGCCAGATCACGAAACACATAAGGTCATCTCATACAGGCCAATATCGTTAACATCGCACCCAGAAACAATTTTCCAGACAATAGTTAACAACCGATTAAAATTTCACTTAGAAAAGCACAATTTGTACAGTTCAAATCAGGCGGGCTTTAGAAGCCATTATAGTGCAATAGAGCAACTGTTGAAGCTGGAACAGGATGTTAAAACAGGCTTCAAGAAGAAAGAAATGATAGCAGCAATATTCTTTGATGTAGCAAGAGCACATGTTGAAAGTTGGAGAGAGGGTGCAATATATAAGATCAAGTTTTTCATTCATCAGACCAGGCAAGAAAGGCAAATATAGTATGAAACTATTTCATACATGACACCAGGCAGAGAAGCGATCTATTACTGTGATTTAGATAATATTAACTAGTTGGGAAAATGGCAACCGGGAGGACCACGTGTTAATGACCGTGCGTAAAAGAAGGCGCCAAGGAGTCTGCATTTAACACTCTTAGTTATCACTTAATGTTACGCAGTTTTATATCGTGTGAATTGACACGTGGGTGAAAGTAGGTTAAATGTAATTTTCCCCCGTAATAGAAGAGAGCGTTTTCGTGGTAAATTTCCTTTATGTGATGAATTTAGTTCTAGTTGTTAAGTCAAGAATAATTATATTTTATTCTTTAATGTAAGAGTAATTAAGTGTATTTCACGATTATTGATTATTCTACTGTATATCTTTAGTGGGTTACTTTGAGTGAGGTGAAAATATATATTTAGATTTCTGGAGAGCGCGAGCCACTTGGTGCGTAAGCCACTTGGAGACAGAGGTGTTTCTCTGTTTGCTCCTAGCGGAGCATGGAAAAACCAATGCAACTGGTGTCCATTACAGGCCCACAAGAAGCATTTTTATGCTATTGCAGTGGTTGTTTCTGTAACAATGTTAATACTATCCAATTCGTAATACTGGTACAATCCCGATTGTTGATATTACTTTGCTAACTGTTATTGTCCAACTGTTGTTGTTCCGAGCTATGTATAATAGAATAAGCCACGCCCACACAGGGCTATTTATCATAAAGGTATATGTGCTACTGTTCTCTTGTCACGATGTGTAGAATGTTGCAAGTGGGTGCGTGTTAGGGTAGACACTCACGCCACAGGCACGTACATACGAATCATGGAATGTGGTAAACGCCTGGTGACATTTAATGACGATTTATTATGTCACGACATAATCACGTTTACATTCATGTACAGTTTAGATCACAGCACGAACACATTGAACAATAATTTCAGGGCTATAATACTGCACACAGCAGTTCACATAATTAATGGCCTAAAGTCCTCATGACTCAATTCTGCGCTATAATACTGCCCACAGCAGTTAACATAAATAATCGCCTAAAGTCCTCACGACTCAATTCTGCGCTATAATACTGCACACAGCAGTTCACATAAATAATGGCCTTAAGTCCTCATGACTCAATTCTGCGCTATAATACTGCACACAGCAGTTCACATAAATAATGACCTAAAGTCCTCATGACTCAATTCTGCGCTATAATACTGCACACAGCAGATCACATAAATAATGGCCTAAAGTCCTCATGACTCAATTCTGCGCAATAATACTGCACACAGCAGTTCACATAATTAATGGCCTAAAGTCCTCATGACTCAATTCTGCGCTATAATACTGCCACACAGTTAAATAAATAATGGCCTAAAGTCCTCACGACTCAATTCTGCGCTATAATACTGCACACAGCAGTTCACATAAATAATGGCCTAAAGTCCTCATGACTCAATTCTGCGCTATAATACTGCACACAGCAGTTCACATAAATAATGACCTAAAGTCCTCATGACTCAATTCTGCGCTATAATACTGCACACAGCAGTTCACATAAATAATGGCCTAAAGTCCTCATGACTCAATTCTGCGCAATAATACTGCACACAGCAGTTCACATAAATAATGGCCTAAAGTCCTCATGACTCAATTCTGCGCTATAATACTGCACACAGCAGTTCACATAAATAATGGCCTAAAGTCCTCATGACTCAATTCTGCGCTATAATACTGCACACAGCAGTTCACATAAATAATGGCCTAAAGTCCTCATGACTCAATTCTGCGCTATAATACTGCACACAGCAGTTCACATAAATAATGGCCTAAAGTCCTCATGACTCACTTATAATACTGCACCCAGCAGTTCACATAATTATGGCCTAAAGTCCTCACAAACATGAATACTGCAGCTTACATAAATATGGGGCTGTACACACACAGCTCTCAAATATAAGTGACATTTTTCCTAAAGCCTACGTAGGCTATACAGCATCAAAAAATGGCCTAAAGCGTCATGACCACCCCGGTCCAACAGCTCCAAACATAATGGCCTACATCACACAAACATCCATACCCGCCTTATGAAAATAGTCACACAGGGAAATATAAGTGCTCGCCAGGAGATAAATTTTAGAACGGATCAACTCGCTACAAATGTGTTTCATGTGATGAGTTCCCAATCTCATCATGGGTCATATACGACACGCTAGTTGCCAGGCGCACCAGTCGTCACTGTCGTAAATTTATTTTGAGAGAAAGAGAGTCTAGAAATAGTAGTCCGGTTTAGAGTGGAAAATGATGATGGAAAGCTCAGTGATAGAAATGTATAGATTAAATATGATGCTCCACAGAGTGCCGGAGGAGAGTAAAGACAGACGTATTTACGACAAATCGTTTCTCTCAATCTTCTCTTCCACTCTCCTGGTCAAACAATTATTTGCCAGTTTTCCAGACACACGTCTGCGCTCACCGATTTGTTGCTTCAAGCACTCAGACGACGTGGATACAGCTATATTAAACAAATAGGGAATGTTTGGGCTTTTGGGTATTCCAACACAGTCCGAGTTAAGTTTATGATGTTTATTCACCGTAAAGATCAAATCACAAAAACAATATCAAGTGTTACATAAATTTATCATAAGTACAGAAAAAATACAAATATCAAGGTAGGGAGGGGGTGAAGAAGATTGGTATCGACTAAGCCCTTCCCGCTTGTATTAGACAAAGATAAACCCAGTCTCAAGATAGATAGTATCAGGAACATAGGTAAGTTAAACTAACAGTGAATTTAATCACTCTGAAAGAGGTGTTACAATATTAGTTATGGTGGTAGACAAAAATTACTGTTATCCCAATGGTGTCTTCCCTTTACTAAGCAAAGAAAAAAAAAGGGGGGGGGGGATGAAACAGAATTAACAAATTATCCCACTAAAGGAACAAAGCCGGGTATACAGAAAACGTATTACCCGGTAGGCAAGTTAACAAATGGTTTGTGCAAAAAAAAAAAAAAAATCTGTCATTCATACACACTGTGTGGATCCACACTAATATACACCACACACTTACCGAGTTGCAGCATCAGACAATCCCTTAGAATGATAAACACAATAATTAACTCTTGACGTATGACAACTGTCTAGTCCTTCTATGTCCCGCCCCAGATAATGCGAGGATTCACTGAGAGCAAATATTCCCGCTTATTGCCGGACTTGAAGTTCTAAGAGTTCTTGTGTTTTATTATAAAGAAACGAGTCTATGGGATGGCACTGACGCAGTTCGACATAGGGGTGAAAATGAGGTGATGGTATAATCCTTCACTGCGTGATGATAGCCACTGACCGGGAAAGTTTTTAATCCAGTGAGGAAAAACTCTGCTCGGTCACAGTCAGGTAAATCGGTAATCTCTCACAATAGAGCAGTATATAAACTATCGCTACTGGCACTGTTCATCTTCCAGTTTATCTTACAGATTTAATTTGATGATAATAATCAAATGATCTTGGGTAGGCTTTCTTTCATGTAATTATGTTAGCTAGGCCGTACCGGACCACCACAAGATTTACTTTAAAAAAATGTCTCATCAAACTGTCTGGAAGTTTAAGAACCGAGTATGGAAACTCTGAAAGATTTCGTTATTGCTGGGATTGCAAACGGTGATCAATCTAGAGCAAAAGATAGAAAACCCATAACAACATAATCATACTTGAAAACAAATAATCTTCTAAGCGCGCGATAAATTTCCCGTTAAGCCTATAATACACTCGAGTATTTAATTATGTATTTAATAAACACTGCGCGAGTTCTAGTGGTTAAATCACACATCTATAAATATAGGACTTAACTGAATTTATTAATTATAAATTCCTTCGCGACTTTAAAAGTTAATTTAAGCATTAACATCTATTATCTTTTGAAATAATATAATAGATAGATCATTATACTTACAACTGGAACTATTGAGACGGTTTAATTTAATAGGTTTAAATTAACACAAAATCCAAGGAAATATAATGAATGAACTCGACCACTGATCACTTTACACAATATATATATTACCGCTTTGCACAGAATAGAATTCACTGCAAATATGTATAAAATCCATGGGATGATCTAGCAAGATTTCAAATATCGCTAGTGCTTCTATCAAGTTCTGGCCAGCGAATGATGAAGTGTATTTCTACGTGATCTGTACATCTACAACTGGAATGCAAGATGAGTGGGACATGAGAACTTTGACAGCTTTTTTTTATCTCATGACTTTGGGGGATCTGACCGCCAAATCCAAAGAGAGAAGCCGCCCCTGGCCTCTTCGTATCTTCGCTCGCTGCTTGCGTCAGCTTTCCCCGTTCGCTCTGGCTGCGATCGGTTCCGTGCTTAACACCGAGATGCGAAATCGTTTCAGGGACCACTACTGTCTTTGATAGCGCCGATAGTCTCCCCTGAAATCCCTTAGTCTGTCTCTTTGATCTCGTGCCGCATACTAAATGAGTTCCGGTCGGTTCGCTCTGGAGAAACGAAAAGTTACAACAAATGTTCAGGGGTTCTAATGTTATGAAAAGCTAAAGGTCCCTTTAAATCATCCATCATATCAGGGAAAATTCACTTGTCAAACTAGACGTACGTCACAGTCACATACGACATGCTTCAGAGTGCAGGGATGAATATTGAGATGGATCAGTTGCGAGGTGATGATTTATTCTCATTATTGAGAGTATTTGTTGTACATGTAGTTGAAGAATATTATTTTATGTCCAGTTGATTATTATTTAATTATTGTTATGTGAAGAATGGTCTGTGAGAGCACGTGGGCTCACTTGGAGATATATATTTCTCTTCTCCGCTCCTGAGGGAGCATGGGACCACCAGTGTAGTTTTCCTCCGTATGAAGCATTCAGATGCTCATGCAGTAGTAGTTTCGGTAGCAATCTGTGTTACATGGTGAGATTGCCAGCCTCATGTACAACACCATACTAGTCTCATTGGACGACACGCATGAGTGTGTGTGTGTGATAGCTGAGTGTGTGTGCTCTTGCAGTAGTGGTTTCGGTCGCAATCTATGTTACACGGTGAGATTGCCAGCCTCATGCACAACACCATACTAGTCTCGCTAGACGACATGCATGTGTGTGTGCATGATAGTTGAATATTCAGTTTCACGCAGTGTGGAAGGACAGTTTGAAAGGTGAGAACATGATGTTTCTGATTATTTAACTATGATTTTAACTAGTCGTTGCTTTGTTTGCTTCTTCAGATCAGCAATCGAGCACAGGCTGGGTGTTTGTTTGGTGTTTGTTTGGTGTTTGGTTCTGTTCGCTTTGTTATTTGTGTTAATGTTTGCTTCGTGACTTTAAATGTCACTGAAAGGGTTGTAGAAATAAATACAGCCCCTGCCTTAAGAATCAGAGTTTTATTGTTGAATCGGGTCGGTTGCGAGTGTGCAAGAGAATGATCACATATCACAATAGCATCATCATCATCTCGCCCACCCTATCACAGTTTAACGGGGCGTGCTATAAACAAGAAGTAGCTAATACTTTAATTTTTAAAAATGACTATTATGAACTACAAACATCTTCAGCGACCAGAAGTTTTATATTTAATTCTAGGCACACTTGCCTACCATATTAAATGATTGCGCGTAATGTATGCGTGTATTCGCCGTGCCTTGACGAATTTGATTTTTCTAAACTACGGCATTGTTAAAATGATAAGCAATAATTGTGTGGCCGTTGACGACAGTCGTCTATTATTCTATACTTCTGTTTTGTCGTGTGATCGGAGTATGTGTATTCGTATGACTGCCCTTTCAGCAGCTTCTCTAGTATCATAATAACGCCTTCAGTCATAACTGACTATGGGAATGCGCCCCTGAGGTGGCAGCTCTCAGCTGCTGATTTTCCTGGTGCTCCTTTCGACGTTTTCTCCTCACCTCTACTTCTTGTGTGAGCCTCTCTTCGCCCAATCTGAGGTGGCGCCGTAAATAGCATCGCCACTTAGTGCGATCGGCAGCTTCATCCTCCCATGTTGCTGGATCCATGTCCAGCGCCCTCATATCTCTCTTGCACACATCTTTGAACCTCAGCTGTGGTCGCCCAACTGTTCTCTTGCCATCTGCTAATTGTCCGTAGAATATATCTTTTGAGATGCGACCATCTTCCATGCGGCGAACATGGCCAAGCCAGCGAAGTCTGCGCTGTCTAAGCAGCGTATACATACTTTGAAGGCCAGCACGTGACAACACCTCGACATTTGTCACTTTATCTTTCCACGAGATGCCGAGGATGCGGCGTAGACACCGCAAATGGAAGGTATTGAGCCTTCTTTCTTGCTTAGCATAGGTCGTCTAAGTCTCGCTGTCATATAGGAGTGTGCTGGTGACGCAGGCATTATATACCGCAGCTTTGGTCTTCATTGTGAGTTTAGAGTTTCCCCAAACACGCGATGTGAGGCGGGCAAAGGTAGCTGCAGCTTTGCCAATGCGGCTGTCGATTTCTGTATCCAGTGAGAGTTTGTCATTTAAGGTACACCCTAGGTATGTGAAGTGGTGCATCATATAAACTTCAAACAAGACTTGTTGACTCAACACAACGGATGTGGACAACGATGACAGGAAGGCATGTCCTTAGTTCTTTATTTACAGGAGAAACAAAACTTGAACTTGAAGAAAATTGTTGGCAAAATTGTCATCAACCAGCCTTCCACATACTCTGACTGACTATCTGGTATGATTCAAAACATATGCTGCCACTCACTCTCTCGCTTATATTCTCTAGTTGTGGTCTGGCCTCAAGTTGAGAACCACTGCATGTTATTCATACTTTCCTTACTGTCGTTTTTATTCTTCAACAACATCTCTTCCATCTCTGTTAGTTGTAAAACAAAATGACACTTTGGTGTCTCAGTATGCAACTGGCCTAACCGCCAGGGATGGAAACGTTTACAAAATGTTATTCTTACTACTACGCTGATTTCTGTCTATCACATGTTTATTATTATTCACTACTTCGTCTAGAAGTTTTATTTCAACAACGTACCTGGTGTTTAGAACTCACAGTCCTCACAACAAAATGCTAAATCACTGAAATCTCACTACTTAAGAAAAATCAATCACTACACTAGAGTGGCATGAGAGCTTAACGGGTAGTAACAATATTCTGCGTACCGCAGGCGAGCCACCAACTAAGGCTGGTCTGACTAAAACACGAGAACTAACTCTCTTCAGACAATGCATTCTCTGTCACATCACAAAACAACTTAGCTGCGGTTCCCACATGAAATACGACGACACATTTAATTCTATATTGAAAACATAATCTACCTAATGGCCTAAAAGGGATGTAACCTTTATCTGTACTCTGTACCCGTCTATGTTTTTTTCAGTTATTTTTACTCTGAATAATTATCTTCTCTATAGCCACCGGCTACATGATCACTGTGCTGTGCCACTAAAACATCCCAACGTTCCAAGGTGGCAGTAACACTAGAGATAAACGCCAGGTCTATGATACCATCTGTGTACCTTGGTTTAGTCGCAGTCTTATCTGGAGGCCATCATTTAAGATAACCAGTTACCTGTCTCCACTCCTTACATCTAGCGCTAAAATCATCAGCAATTAAACACCTTTTGATAGGTTCCTCCAACAATCCTAGCTACGAAAGGCCAGTTACTATCTTCTGGATGATGATCTGCGTGTGCACATAAATTAAAGATTTGCCATTTCTGGCCATCAATATTCAATGTGGTTCCTTGCAATTCCACGTCTTCATTGTCATGGACACTAATATCCAACCAGTTATGAGGTAGCTCGTTCTTTACATGCGTTGCTTGCCCTCGTCTACCTGGCCCACTTGTATTTGTTAGACATTTGTAGCCTGGGTAATTAATGCTGACCTGCTCTTTTAAGTTTGTTTCTTGGAGCATTATGATATCAAATTTGTATACCACTTTTTATATTATAGTCACACGTTGATTGGCGCTCAGACAGTTCCAATAACCTACACGTATAAATACGCCTGTCAGTTTTATTCCTTTATCTCCTTTTGCCATCTCTTCTCTTTCTCTCCCTTCTCTTCTCTCCCCTACCTCTTCTTCTGTATCTATTTTTACACTTGTCATTAGCTGAAGTTGTCGACAGAGCACTTTCCCAGTAGCTCCAGCGCATTTAGAAAAATTTAAATTGCCTTAATACGCTTCGTGTCATACAAACATACATGCACAGAAGACTATATAGTTTGATTCTAAGCCTTACAATGTTATCGAGTGCAAAGGAAGTTGCGATACGTGTTCTAGTTGGCACCTCAAATGTTTCTTATTTCCTGTCTGCACCTGCCATGGGGCGCTGAAATGACTTAACAGTGCCACAGAATAAAATATGTTTTTATTCTCAAATTACGACTTTCTTCGTTACATCATTTTTTAAACATTTTACTCGATTTCGCCGTCCAAGGCGACTGTCTTGTTCGCGTAATGGTAGTGTCTGCCCTTGCTAGCATACCTCGGGATATCATGAGCCATTCTATGAGATGTCCTTTTCTTTCCTTGTCTGTAAAACCTCAACTCTAATGGGGTGCTTTTGCATCCACTTGGTTCACGTATATACTTTCCATGCTTCAGTTCGATGCACTAACACTTGGTTCACGTATATACTTTCCATGCTTCAGTTCCATGCACTAACACTTGGTTCACGTATATACTTTCCATGCTTCAGTTCGATGCACTAACACTTGATTCACGTATATGCTTTCCATGCTTCAGTTCGATGCACTAACACTTGGTTCACGTATATACTTTCCATGCTTCAGTTCGATGCACTAACACTTGGTTCACGTATATGCTTTCCATGCTTCAGTTCGATGCACTAACACTTGGTTCACGTATATACTTTCCATGACTCAGTTCGATGTACTAACACTTGGTTCACGTATATACTTTCCATGCTTTAGTTCGATGCACTAATACTTTACAACATAAAGTATATTATGTCAGACACCTGTCACACTCCAGCTCCCCTTGCCAAAACCAAACCATAAAAGATTTCTTCTTCTTCGGTCACTTTCAGGCGTCAACTTGAATATGTTCCAAAAAAGTAGAAGTCAGCTTTTTTTTTCTTCCAGGAACGGCCAATTGCACTTTCTCTGTTTTCATATGTTGAGCATCTTTGAAGCAGATGTTCAGCTGTCATTTTATCAGTGCCACAGTTACACGCATCAGTAGTTTCTATCTTTAGCTTGTTGAACAGATGGTATCCCAATCTGTTGTGGCCTTTGCGAAGTCTGACAAATTACACTTGTTTAATTCTGCTGAGCTGGTAATAGGCTTATACGTCATCTTTTTTTAAATATTTGCAAAGGATATCTCTGTCAGGAAATGCCACCGATATGCCCATCGCTAGGATACATAATATTATCAAATTTGCATCGTTCTTGAGTTGATAACCCTCAATTACATTTGTCATGATGTTCCTTTCGATGTTTCCAGGTTGTTGGCTACTAAAAAAAGCTGATATAAGCTGGTATCTAAAACGAGCACACAAAAATGGACTAATGGATGCACTTTGAACAAACGAGATCTCGTAATTAGACGTCTTGCTCAAGTCAAGCGCCGTTACTTTTTATCCAAGTCGGATCTTATGTGAAACTGGTTTAAACACTGTAATCACATTTTAAATAAGAGAATTTATTAAAGCCGACAGTGAGTGTTTGAGTTTATTTTTTTTAACTTTTCCATTGACAAAGCTCTAAATTTTATAAACATTATATAACATACAAAGAACACTACACTACACACACACACACACACACACACACACACACACACACACACACACACACACACACACACACACACACACACACTCACACACACACACGCACACACGCACACACATGCACCTTCGCGCGCACACTCACACACACACACACACTCACATTGACAGCACGAAACTCTACAGAAAAACACTGATAACAAGAAACATTACATACAACAGAATATATACTTGGATAGATAAACGTTTCTCATGGTTACTTCAGTCTGGATTACTTGAGACTCCGTTGCTGTAGTCTGTATCAACTAAGACCAGGTGACAGCTTTCAAATTGAAAGCCAGACTTAAATATCCTCTATTTAATACATTAATAATTGGGCAGTTAAGTGTCAAAGTATCAGAAACAAACAGCTGAATATGTGTAATAATGACGTCAGTATACATTCGAATACAAGCTTTCATTTTTAGCGTTATATTTACCAAGGGAGTTAACTGTAGGTAAAGTAAGCAGTAAACGTTAATTACTAAAGGAAAAAAAATAATAGATGTTAAAATAGTTTGTAAACTTTAATATCAAAAACATGTCAATACCGTTTATAAAATGATAATGGTAAAATTAGTTATGTTTTATTCTTTTGGGCTGTGTTTTATAATCACTTAAATATTGTATATAAATGTGTATTTTATTACGTGTATAAACTATTTTTAATAGGACTGGACTATTGTACTAGCTAGCACAAATAATAAATATTTACCTGGTAGATAACTGGACAACCGTGTAAGATAAACTGGTATTTAGTCACGAGCACATAGTGTAGGACCGTCCCATAGCAAATCAAAAATCTGTTAAGAATCAAGTAATATAATTTAGTGATAAAACAGCTTTGATCACCTGCAATTTTCTTCTTTCACCTCTTAAAACATTTTCTTCTCATCATCCTACTGTCAGTAACAATGAAGTCGAATCTTACTTTTTATTTATTTTTATTTTTGACGAAACAAATTATGTGTCGAGAGAAGCGTTATTCAACACTCCAACCGTATCTAGAATTACCCATATACCGTGGCAGTGATATAAACACACGAAGAGGAACATATAACGATATGAAGCTAAGAATACAAATACCAAAAGGAGATAGCACATCATTATGTAACAAATTCAAATTTAAAAAACTAAATCTTTTACGGCCAACTCAAAAATCAATCTTCACCTAATACGTCTGTTCTATCGCGTGCTCCTGAAATACGAAGAACAACAAAAACCGACAACCAAGAAATGATAAACTTGTCATAAATAAGTGATTAGGTTGAACAGAATGATTATACTAGTATGATAAGAGTTGAGTGTAGAACAGATAACAAGGACTAGACAGGTACAAGTAACATAGAAGACGTGAAGAAGTCACAGACAAAGGTTGATACACAGATTAAGGACATTTGTTGACAGCATCACTAGGTAGTCCTTATTTTTGAACCTTTAGGTAAAACAGGTAAGAGGTAACTAAAAAACAACGCACGAACAAGCGGAAACATAAATAACACGGGAATAGTAGACACAGAAAAATCTTACGTAATGGCGCCAAGCTGGACAACTTGTCATTAATCTATCGATGACATATGCTCCTTCGGGAGCTAAATAGAATGAATGAAACAAAATGAACTGTTCCAGAAGTTGTGTGTCAGACTCTCATCTTTTGTTCTTTTCCTGATGTTGTTAATTATAGAAGACAAGTCATGACGGGGTAATTGATTTATGCACAGATGATGTAGCTTCGTAGAAAATATATTGTGTTATAAGAATAACAATAATTTGTACGCGTAACTCCTGGATAGATAGTCAACTACATGTCTGACACATTAACTAGGTTACTTGACACATACCATTAGACTTATAAAAGTAGCAAACAGAGAACAATATTGTGAACCAAAAAAATATTTTAGTTATTACATTTTGTGACAAGAAATGCACTAATACCTGGCTACTGTGTTCCACATTGTTTGTGCGCTCTTTTGTTTGTGAACTTGTGATAGTAAAACCTGAAGCATGCCAGTTTGTCGTAGATACATTTTGTGATAGAGGAATATGGTTCGACTTCAACAGTGAGACAGTAGCACTAGTACGATGTCATCATCATCACCATCATCTCCCTATTTATTCCCTATACATCATGGACAGTCACAACTGTAGCTGGGCCCTAGTTAGCCTGCACCAAAGATTGTATTTCACAACGGGCTGATCACCCGTTGCCAGTCACTTCGATTACGGAAACAACAGCAAATGGGTTGATTTGCCGTTGCCCTAAAGACGCCACTAGGCGTGATGGGAAACAATGGCAAAGAAAACCTATCTGCTGTTGCCCTAAGACGCCACTAGGCGTAATGGCCACTGACTGCTTTGACGGTCTGTGGCTAAGGACAGAAGAAGAAGAAGAAGAAAGATTGTATTTACACTTGCGACAGTGAACTCTGTAGCAAACTGTTTTGCATGAGGAGTTTTCTAACCCTTTCTACAGCCTCGTATCACCTTATTTGATTGTTAAATGATTGTTATCAGGTGCTTCATTGTTCAAGTCTCTAACTAGATTCTACAGTTTGTTCCGTTCTGTATCTAGGTTGCGATTTTCTATTGTTCGCTTCCAGCAGTTTCTTGTTGCTTGATTTAAAATTATGTTGTATTTTGCAGTTGTAGCTTTGAGTAGGAAGCTATGCTTCAGTTATGTATTCTGTTTCTGCAGTGTTTCTGGCTTCTGTTACTTTCTTCAAGCTTATGTAGTTCCTTAGCAAGCTCCATGGCTGTTGAGGTAGGTGCAAGAGGTCTAGTAGCCGCCTCAATGTATACTTACTTACTTACTTGGTCGTTCCTCTTCTACCATGAGGTGTAGAGGTTCGGAAGAGAGAGCGCCAGACTATCCTATCGGCTGTCTTCCTCCTGGCCTGGTTCCATTCTAGTCCTCGGTCCTTCAAAGATTGTCTAATAATGTCTTCCCAGTGGACTCTGGGTCGCGGTAGCCGATCTTCTCCAATTCTGCAGATATGGCCAAACCATCTTAGTTGGGACTGTTCTATTTGGGTCTGCAGGGGTTGGGGTTTTAGGCCTTGGCGTATCGTATGTTTGCGGACCATGTCTATTCTTGTTATTTCAACCACCTTCCTTAGATTCCTCATATCTGAGATTTGGATCTGGCTTTTGTGTGTTGTAGTCATTGCCCATGACTCGCATCCATATGTCAAGACTGGGACATGGGTGGAGCGGTATACAGCCATCTTTGTTTTCTTATCAACCTCTCTCTTGCTGAGGATTCCTCGATTAGATTTGTAGCCTGAAAAAGCCTCCCAGCTGCTGCTTTTCGAGTTGCAAACTCTTCTTTGATGCCTCCTTTCGGTCTATAATAGCTACAAGGTATTTAAAGTGGTCGACCTGCTCCAGGACCTGTTCTCCCAGCTTAATCTGAAGTCTTCTTTCTTCTCGTGATATCACCATGGATTTTGAATTAGAGCTGCTTATGACCATCCCTCTCTTCTCCAGCTCTTCCTTCCAGTCTTGCAGGTTGGATTGGAGATGTGCCTCTGATATAGTAATCAGGGCAACATCATCAGCAAATGCCAGCTCTGAAATACAGACCTGTCTCATCTTCCAGTACCCCACTGACTACTTTCTTGTTCTCTCCGTACATGCCTTGATGTTATCGTCCATGAGGAGTATGAAAAGTCAAGATGACAAGATATCACCTTGCCTTTCACCAGTGGGGGTCCTGAACTCTTCTGATCGTTTGCTGTCCTCACATAATTTCTGCAAGACTTGTAGAAGCTCTGTATAGCATGAATCAGAGGTGCTGGAATGTTCTTCCCTTCCAAACAGTCCCAAAGTTTGCTCCAGGGGACCTTGTCAAACGCTTTTTCCAGATCTATGAAACAGAGATGGACCTCACTCGTATACTCATTAGCCTTTTCACCCAGCTGTCTGAGTGTGAAGATTAGGTCTTGCGTACTTCGGTTTGCTCGGAATCTACACTGGACCTCATCCAACTGTAGCTCAGCTAGGCATCCGAGTCTCTGCTCTAGGATTCTAGAGTAGATTTTACCAGGGACACTGAGAAAGGTTGTGCATCTATGGTTTCCACATTGTCGATTTTTACCCTTTGTGAAAATCGGTGTTATGATGGTGTGGTAAGTTGGGATTATATAAATAGTTATAGGGGACTTAGTGTACTGATTGAGATCAGCTGTGAAGGTATCTGTATCTAATAAGTGTGGTGTGTTACAGATGACCTTACTTTGCTACCACATTTAGACCTCAATCAGACTTATTCTGGAATATTGTGATGACTACGTTGAATGTCTAGGGTTATGATAGTGATGAAGTGTAAGTTCACAACAACCAACAGACAGATAAACACTTTAATTAAGATCCACAACACTTTACAACACTATGACAAGCACATACTATAACACTCTAGAAGACTATCTTAAGTAAGTCAAGTGTTAACTTTTAAATTATGTATTAGTTTCTTTCAAGAATAGATATCCTGATCCAACAACAGAGTGAATCAGGAATCACAATCAAATGTAAACACAATGTTGATGTACAAAATTTATACAAAGGATCTTTGTCCTGACATATAATATTATTACAATATGTGTGTAGTGTTGAGATGTAGTATTATGAGGTAATACTGGCTTTTGAAGCTAGGTTGTTGTTTGTCATCACGACTTCATGTGTTTGTTACTGGTGGAACTAATATTGAAGGGATCACAGTTTCTTTTTATTTGTAAACAATAACTCTCCCTCTTGATTTAGTATTACAGTCACTTTTAGGGTGGGTTATACAAGGGTGAGCTGCTCTGGCTGACGAATTCTTAACTTATATGTCGGCGGCAGGAAAACTGTCTCCTCTGCTCGCTTGCTTCTCAGTTATCTTGAAATACACCACTGGTCGATATCTTAGACAAGGAGTCTGCTGCCAGCCCTCTGGATCCAGCAAAACTGAGACCAGGTGCTGCTCTAATACTTCAGTACCACGGTCCCTGAAATAAGAAGGTTGTACCTCCTTCTTCAGAACTAATATATAATATATTTCCACACTGAAGTACAGGACATTACAAACACAGAGTTCAGCGCTGTAGGCCAACTGCTAGCTTCTCATGTGACAATATACACCAGTATTCCTCTCCCTAATGGTTACAACGCCTCTGCAATTCCAGCGTTAATTCCTTCTATACAATAGGATAGGCGTCATGTTACTATTTGGCAATCCCATATATGCCTATGCAGTTATACTCCTCTCTGACAAGCTTTTACATGGTGGAGCAATATCTAGGCTTTGCCTTCTGTTTGCTACTGAACCACACACATACAGACACAATTTATCATTTCATATTCAATTTTCATATAATATATATATATATATATATATATATATATATATATATATATATATATATATATATATATATATATATATATATATATATATATATATATATATATAGGAAATATGTCTAGCTTACCACAATTCAAGGAAATATACACAAGTAACGTTGACTGGCGATGAATTCTGGCACAATTTTGATCTGCCTTATCCCAGGCTTTTATTTAGAAAAATATTAGCTTGAGCTTAACGCACGTGCTTCTCACAAAATTTATTTTCAAAACTGGCCCTGAACTGACGCTTCTATTTGACTATATCGAACGTTCTAACCAATGAGACCATGTTTACAAGAGACTTTGAAAACTTTTCCCATCCTACACGTTGCCATTCACAACAATAATAGTATTTGCAGTTCGACTAATATGGTTTCGTCTTACATATTACTACAGCCAATCAAATCGTATCTAACTTGTTGGCCTCATTTCCCCTAAAGCAGTGTTTTTCAAACATGCCATTATGAGCAAATATGATCCTGTGCTGTAAGACAACCCCACTATAGTATTTTGGCTATAATTTGTTAATTACTAGACTATTTGCGTAACACATAACATATTCTTTGTCAGCAAGTCCTAAGGCACCCAAATATATAAGTTTAATGGGGCTAAGTGGCTTCGTTCAAAATATGTATTTGCTTCTACCACCCGTTCACTTCTAGACCAAGGGATGTCTTCTGTACTGTCAGACTAAAGTCAGGAGCTTAGACATAAATCAGTAGAATGTCAGGTTTCCCAATAAGAGCTTAAACCTGTTTTCAAAACCTAACCTCGTATCGTTAGTATTTTTTATTTACTGTTTATTTGAAAAAATCAGGTCTTCATGCCTTTCGCGTGGGATTGGCGTTCACTTTTTAATCGCGAGACGACGTGGTACAATTGCATGCGTTCCTCCGTGCATCTCTCTCTCTCTCTTCTAAGCCCGTCTGTCTTTTAGGTTAACGTAGTGTGTATAATGACATTAATGTAGTATTATATCTAGGTCATTAAGCAGTGCGCCTATCAAGGTCGTCTAAGAAATACAGTACCAGTTTTATTTTTAGAAACGCGTGTATGATGCATGCTGTAGGCTTTTACTATCGTACGTGGAAGCGTTACAGTTATGCAGACGAAGTAGAAAAAGGGGATCTCTGGTTCAGCCATTATGGCGTTCTACAACACAGGCGTACGCTATTGTGAAAGCCTAGTCTTTCACCATTCTTCTTTCTTTTGTATTATTTCGTTCTACTTTACATTTATTTTCTAATTTATATATGTGGATTAGAATTTTTCACCACAGATGGCAATCTCCCAATACTTTGGTATGGTGTTGTTGCACCACGCCGCCTGTAGGATCCTTAAGAGTAATAGATCGCATGCTGCTCCCATGTACTTACCCATTTCTGGTGTTATACCATCATGCCCTGCTGCTTTGCCCATCTTGATTTTCTCCAGTGCTGCCTTCATTTCTTCCATCTTTGTGTCATCTTCACAGCCATTGCTGCTCTCTACTGTGCTAGTGGTCATCAGTTCTGGTGCTTGACCATGCTTACCATCAAGGAGTTCTGAGAAATATTATTTCCATCTTTCCATTACTTCCTTTGGGGCAATAAGCAATTTGCCTTGCTTGTCCTTTATAAATTTAAGACGGCACTGTTTGTCCTTCCTCGTGTTCTTTCGGGTCTTATAGAACAATTTCTGGTTTTCTTGCGCATCTTTTTCTAGCTTTTCTTTAAATTCTTCCCATGACATCTGTTTTGCTGATAGCACCCTGTTTTTTTTCTTCTGTTCTGAGTATCAAATATTCTCTATATTTCTCTGTTTTTTCTGCTGTGTCTTTAGCTCCTAAGTATTGTTTCCATGCTATTTTCTTCTCTGATATTTTCTCTTTAACGTCCTCTGTCCACTAAGGTGTCCTCTTTCTCTTGTCCCCAGGTCGGACTTCACCACATGCTTCTGCAGCAGCTGTCTTTATGATGCCATTGAATTTAAGCCAGAGGGTTTCCAAGTCATCAGGTTGTTCTTCTGTGTAGCTCACCGTTGCAGCAATAAGCCTGTGATATCTGTTCTTAATTTCTGGCTCTCTCAGATTGTAGGTCTTAATGCTTATTTCTCCTGTTCCTTTACTTAGTTTCTTGCGTTATGCTGGGCAGTTCCTAGGCTAAGCAACTCTTTCAGTTGTTCTTTTGATGGTCAGCTGGTAGTGATCACTGTTAAAGAACACTTGTTAATATGTTATGTATGATTGCCACACACAGGCTTATAGCCATTACTATTGAGGAAATATGTCTTTTTGTGGTAACGCATGTTTTTGCACGGTTTTTAACTTATATTGAAAGCTGCTTATTTAATACGTTACTGGTTGTCAATGACGTATCGCGTTTGCGCTAATTTATTCTAACGGCTCATATTCGTGGCCTTTCGTTACTTCAAGTCGTCCTAGTCAGACGTGTTTTCTCAAGCTCCTAGAATTGTGGACAAATATTATAACGAAAGCCGCCACTATGTTTTCTAAGATGGTCCTGAACGTATACAGAAGTTCACCTCTTACAGAGAAGTATAACTCGAGTACTTTTATATTCACGTCGTCTGGTCCATATTACATGGGTGTCGCCGTTCTGCACACACCTCTAGTACAGCGGCCAGAACTGAATAATTGAGACGAGATGTATTAATGACTGACTACTATGAATGCATTGTCTATGGATTGATCATGCATATGTATTTTTGCGGAGATCTCATTAAAGATTCTCCAACCATGCCAATGTTCCTGGAGTAAATACGTGTCAAAAGCAGTTTATCGTGGACCCTCTACAAGATGTACTGTGTTCTTCGGCCAGTTATGTCCTGTGATGATCATACCCGTGTTCATTCGTGTTTGTCAGCATGATGCATGAAGGTTATAATATTTTATACTACAAGTACTAAATCAAAACCCAACAAGAAAGAAATCCCTGATGTAACAATCACTTCCAATTTCTGGCCCCCTCCAGAACTCTAGCATCCCGGACATACTTGAATGAGCTCCTCCTAACTATTGCATAGTCGATCACTGACTTCTCATTCTTTGTTGGTTCACATCTAGTGTAAAAATGTATGCGCTTATGGGGTAACTTTGTGTTTGTAATTATCAGATTCTGTTCACTGCAGAATCTAAGGAGTCGCTTTCCATTGTTATTAAGAGTATCTTCTCCACATCTTCCGATAACTCCACCCCATCTAGCATGGTCATTTCCAACTGTGGCATTGAAATCTTCGAGCATGATAATTTCATCTAGGTAGTCTTCCACTTTCCTTTGAAGCAGCTCGACGAATTCCTCCTTGACCTCTGCTCTCTCATCCTCATTTGGCCCATACACTATGACAAGGTTGACTATGGTTTCTCCTTATTTTAGTTTTACAACCATAATGCGCTCCAAAACAAAGTCCCATCCCTTGATATTATGTTTTTGGTTTTTCTCAATGTATAACCTACTGAAATTGTTGGTTTTTAAAAGAACAGTCCACACCAAGGGCACTTAAGAGACTCAGCAAAACTGCTGAAAGGGCATTGTGCTGGCTATGAAATTCAGGACAGTAATTTTCAACATAAAGGTTACTTTTACTATTGCCTCCAACTGGCAGAAAAACTGGAGTGAAACTGAAAGCTACAACCAAGATGGAGTGACCTAAATTATCTGTCCATGACAACATGAGGCTGACACTTGGAAGTCATGACCCAAGTGGGCCCGCCCTTCCTTAGAGTGTAAAGGAGCTTAAGGGGCCAAAACATTTGATCGAAGAGAGGACTACTTCTAATGATCAGATTGCCTGTGCGCAAAGATAATGGATTTTAAACACGCGATGAAGCATGTTGCTGTTACAATCAACGTCATACGATCCGAGGGGCTCAGTTACAGACTTCAATCCTTCCTTGAAGAGGTAGGATCTGATCATAATGACCTCATTTATTTCAGCCAAGTTCGTTAGCTAAGTAGAAAGTAATTCTTTATGGAAGAAATCATGACACAAATGTAATATTTCTTTGATGACTTAGTATGTATGTGTTTTGGATTGTCAACCCTGAGCTGCCGTAGTGGTCCACGAATGGCTAGGCAGTTTAAGTAAAGGGATGACTTTTCCAAAGTCAGCAAATTTCGCTCAAGATTACTATTGGCAGTAATATAAATAGAACGTGTATGCTTCTATTTGAAGGAGTCTATAAAAATGCTGGACGAAATGCACTTTTGAAAATAAGTCGCACAGAATAAAAAATGGAAAAAAAAAACATTTTAAACACACGCTTTTAATGCACTAAAAACACAAAAATAGTTTTTCAAGGAGTTTGTAGCTTCCAGTAAAAAAATGTAACATCAAATTAACACAAGGCGTGGGGCGCTTAAGCGCTTATCATATAATTTATCCATAAGTGTCTAATGAAGTATAAAGCAGAAGTTAATTTCATGCAGAATCAGCGACCCACGCTCTCTGTCAATTAGATGTTACATTTTTGGCTGCAAGCTATAAACTCCTTGAAAAATTATTTTTGGGTATTTAGTGCATTAAAAGCGAGTTTTTTTGTTTTTTTGTTTGTTTAGTTTCTTCTAAAAAGTATTAGAAAAATTATGACATACTAAAAAAAAACAATATTTTTACTTATTGTAAATATGTTCTAATATTTTGTAAGCGATCCATTTCTTTTAGAGCGTCAATATTACATGGCTTTGTGGTTCTTCATTTGGTGCAATCAATTTCTTCAATTTGAAGGCCATCTAGAGATCGAACTCGACTTTGCCTTGATTCATAATTTTATAATTTGGATTGTTTCAATTGATTTAGCTATACACTTGTTTGAGTACTGCCCTGTTTTACGCATAGAAACAAATAAAGCACACCACGTACTCTTGAATTTGTAATGAAATTGATTATGGTTCCTAACATTTCTTTACGAAAAATTTAATTACTCATAATGTCACAATTACATTATTAAGTTATTAAATAAGTGACTGGTTATTGTATTGTCATCGTTAATGCACAAAATATGCCAGGTTTCAGAGCTATTGCTCTTCTGGAAGTAATTGACAAATCAATTGCAAGATTTGAAAGTCACATGAAAGTCACATACAAGTGAAGTTAAATAAAAGCGTGTAAAAATATAAAAAATCCAGGCAACAGAAAGCATATGGTCACTCCATATAATGTGATATTGTGAGCGCCTATTATTTTGTTATCAGAGGAGTCAACTGTAGTATTTTTTGTTTTGTTTTGATTTGGTCACTTGAAACAATCTGCAGGAAAATAAAACATAAAATGTTTTCAAGTTATAGTGTATACTCAAGAATTTAATTATTCAGAGAGGCTAACATCGGTGAGTGGACATCGAGACAATGCGCGTGTTAATCTTCTAACCCAGTGTACTTAGCAGAGTCATTTGTTCTTATTTTTTTGTTTAAAGTTCGTGGAACGAAGCTATCCGACTGTTCGTGGTACGAAGCTGCAAGACTAAAGTTTCGACGTCACTAATTGTGAGTTAAAAGCAGGGAATCAACACTAACCGCCTACATTGGACGAGTTGTGTGGAGAAGGGTCATCATCACAGAAGAATTAACGAAACCACGACTGCAGGACTCACGTAGACCAGCTAAGTTTATTTAGGAAACAGCAAACAGACAATTGTTGTTATCAATCCTCAAACCAAGTCTCAGTGAAAACAATTTTATTTACATCTAAAATTCACCATAATTACATTGCTGTTTTAACCATGTTAAGATTAATTGGTTATTAAATTTGTTGCATGTTATTTTGAAGAAAAAAAACAATCATGGTTCATTCAGTTATTACAGGTATGAAAGCAAACGTATGAGTACGACTCTTTAATTTATATATACATCTAAACATATATTTACATCTATAGAGCAAATGTACTACTCGTCAAAAGTCAAGGGCCACCCTATTATTTTCAATACACTTTTATATAAGCGCATAGAATGATTAAATGAAGGAGGTTTTTAG
Organism: Oreohelix idahoensis; assembly: GCA_024509875.1. Taxonomy (NCBI): domain Eukaryota; kingdom Metazoa; phylum Mollusca; class Gastropoda; order Stylommatophora; family Oreohelicidae; genus Oreohelix; species Oreohelix idahoensis. Next base: position 27,740 of record JAMPIV010014012.1, on the reverse strand, counting down.
TAAAAATGGTTGCAATATCTTCCTCTGACAGTCCTCTATGCACGTTAAGCATAAAAACAACACACCGACAACCATGGTGATCACGTGCAATTTGGTTTGCTGACCATAAATTCCCATTTTTAATCTGTTTTTTCAAACTTCCTAGAACCAAACAGATGAAGTAATCGTGCTGATTGACATTCCACATGCAATGGCGACTTTTCGTGAATAGAGTTCACTTATAATTTGTTTTACAATCAGCAGACTTAGGGTAGTTTCATCACTTGCAAAAACCATGCCACCGAGAAGAAGTCTTGACACCTTACAAAGAATGAGGGCTATAGCGTGGGTTGAAAGTGGTTTATCTGTCCGTGAGGTTGCTAGACGGCTTGCAGTGTCACATTCTACTATCCAAAGAAATTTGGAGAGATTTCAGGCCACAGGACGTGTGGAGGATCGCCACCGTCCAGGTCGCCCTAGATGCACCAATAGACATGATGACCGGTACCTCTTGTTGTCAGCCCTGCGCCATCGAACAGTGACTTGTTCCACTCTAAGATGTCAGCTGAGACAAACTGTACACGTTAATGTCAGTCAAAGCACCATTCGCAGACGTTTACATGAATTTGGACTGGTTGCTCGACGTCCTGCAGTCAGAATCCCTCTTACTCCTGCTCATCGCAGAGCTCGTGTTGCTTGGTATCGCGAGCACATCCGATGGACAAGGCAACAATGGAGTCAAGTTCTCTTCATTGATGAATCTCGCTTCACTGTGTCATTCAATGATGGCAGGATTCGAGTTTGGAAACGACCAGGAGAGCTATTTACTGATGACACAATTCGAGAGGTGGATCGTTATGGTAGGGGTTCTGTCATGGCCTGGGGAGGCTTCTACGGACATGGCAGGACCCCTCTCTACATCATCCAAGGCAACTTGACCGGCCCAAGATACCAGAACGAAATCTTGAGACCAATTGTTCAGCCTGCTCTGGAGGCCATAGGTGGTAATGCCATCCTCCAAGTTGATAACGCTCGACCTCATCGAGCTCGTGTGGTGAATGAGTTTATTCAGCAACATGGGATCATCAGGATGGCGTGGCCAACTTATTCACCTGACTTTTCTCCGATTGAGCACCTCTGGGATGTCCTTGGTCGAAGATTGTCAACAAATCACCCCCTGCCACAGGTGACTGCATTTCTGCTTCAGGAATGGCAAGCTGTTCCTCATGATACTCTTCGGACCCTTGTGGACTCGATGCGTCTACGCTGTCTTGAATGCCTTGCTGCAAACGGTGGTCATACCCGATTTTGAAATGTCTATTTGTCCAATACCTATTGTGTGACTTTTGAAAAGGTGGGTGACACACTTCACGGCTTCATTGCGTTTGAATGTGTGTTTCCATTTCTTTACGTGACATGTCAATTTGGTATTCAATAAATGCCATTTTGACTGATACCAATTACGTTTATATCAGATTTGTTTTATGGTTTCAACCAAGGTTTTTCTTAGTGGCCCTTGACGTTTGACGAGTAGTATACTTATAAAACGAATTTCGCTGGATTTACACCATTTGGGGGCTTGAACTGGCTAAAACCATTGCTTAATTCTTCACAAAATGCGACGGATCAGATATACGTTAATAGTGCTCTGCCTTATGCAGCATTGTTCTAGATTTCTGAAAACATCTTGTGAACACTACCTTGAGATAGAAACGTCATTATCCTTTTATGTACAACTCTGCCAAGAGTAATCTTGAGCGAAAGTAGACATCTTTGAAGACTCATATTAGATATACTTGAGTGCTGGCCACTGGTGGACCACCACTGTATAGCTAAGGGGAGGCACTCCGTGACACAGTTATTACTGTAGATGTATAAATAAATCAGTATAATACAATGGTCGTGATCTGTTACACTTTCACACTGATTGTTTGACCTTCCTATTCTTTCCGAATTAAGTCTTCTGCTTTTTAAAATATTACTTAAACCTGTCATTCGATAAGATGACATTTCAGAAATTTAGCATAAAAATTATAAATATACAATAAATAATATTGTAGGCTGTTCTTGAAGACTTTTGAATAAAGAGACTTTTCTGTGTGTGTGTGTGTTTTTTGTTTTCTCTAAAATTAAGAGTTTTATCTCCTCTGAGAGGAATGGCTCAAGTCTGTCAAGTTATATTGTTTTGTTCTTTCCTAAACGTTCTCACAATCCACCTCAATGCTATCTACCTAACTTCAAGCTGTATTTGGTTAGTGTCTCACCCCCCCCCCCCCCCCATTCTACAGATCTTTATTTGTTATGACATCTGGTTATTTGTTACGGAGATTGTAACGGAGACATCTGTTAATGAATACCTTTGATTCTAACCTGATATTCTTGGTGAAATGCCACGTTTCCAAGTCATAGACTTAGTCAGACTTTATGTTTATGTTGAACAACCTCGTTTTATTTTCTTCGTAATGAGCTGACAAGTTCCATAACTTCTCTGGATTTTTTTATCCTGTCATTGACATCCTATTTTATTTTTCCATCTTTGTCGGTATTACTTCGACGTTGCCCGTCAAAAAATTAATGACCATGTTTTGGAAAATGACATAAGATGTGATGTATTTTGACCTCATTTCTGAAGATGACGTTGTGCACACTTTCGAAGCCAGTAGAAACACCGCCCAAGACTCTGATGGTGTACAGTATCAACACATAAAACATCTTGACAACACAGGAAGAATGAATATGTTGAAGGATATCAATATCAGCATACAGAACGGTGAGGTACCGTAAGATTGGTTACATAGTTACCTACGACTACTACCTAAACCTGATAAAGATCTCATACTGCTCAGCAGCTATCGAAGTATCACACTGCAGAATGTATATGCTAAATTACTTGAAAAGATAGATTCTACACAAGTAATGAACCACCTCGACAATGTGCATATACTTCCTGATACCCTGGATAGTTATAGACCCATAAAAACAACACGGGGTAGGTAAGGCTGGAACATTTGTGTACGATGTGTACGAGACGTTCCAGGGTAAACAAGAAGCGGTCGTTGTAGCGCTTGAGCTTGTGGATGCTTATAACCTGTTTTTATTTGTGTGGTTTTTTTTTTTTTGGGGGGGGGGGGGAATAACCGAAATATTGCTCAGTTGAACATAAATGTGTTTCATTAAAAAAACTAAGCTGTCTTACAAGCCAGACTTTTTTCATCAGTTTTGCCAGAATTATTTTTTTGGCTTAAAGCAGTACTTTATAAAATCTGAAGTTTCTGAGTTATTACACAACAAAGTCACGACAAAGATTTTTAGTGATATTCTACATATAGTATTCAGTTATGAGTCATAATATAGACCACTTTCAAGTAAAAAGACTCATTTTAGTGAATGAAAAATGTAATCACCAACACATGCATAAACATTGAAATATTATCCAGAGAGCTCTAACATCTTTTAAAATATCACTAATCCATATATGAAAATTATTTGCAAGTGTCAGCTTCCTGTGATATTTTGTTAATATTTTACAGACCATCCAGCGAACCATATAAACATTATAGACATTTGAAAATGAAAAGGACATTAAAGGCCGCGTAAAGCTTTTAAATTAAATCATATTTTGTATTGTTATTATACAACAAAGACACACATATTATGCATCACAGTAACGATAAATGAATGTAGAATTAGAATACGAAGGATTTTAGTGATATTCTACATATTTTATAGACTACGTTTTAATAAAAACTCATTTTAGTGAATGAAAAATGTACTCACCAACCCATGCATAAAAACTGAAACATTATCCAGAGTGCTCCAGCATCTTTTAGAATAACGCCAATCCAAATATGAATATTATTTACAAGTGTCAGCTTTCTGTGATATTTTGTTAATATTTTACAGACCATCCAGCAGACCGTACCATCATCATTAAAATAAAAAAGAAGATATTCAAGGCCGCATGAACATTTAAATTAAATCATATATTGTTGATATTACACAACAAATACACACAAATTATGTTTCACAGTAAATATATATATTTAAAATTATAATATTGGGGCTTTTAAGTGCTATTCATATTATATTCTATTATGAGTAATAAAGTAAACCATTTCTTAAAAACAACTCATTTTAGTGAATGAAAAATGTACCCACCAACCCATGCATAAAGAATGTAATATTATTCAAAGTGCTCCATGGATTTTTTTTAAAAATAACACTAATCTATATTTGAATATTAATTACGAGTTTCAGCTTTCTGTGATATTTTGTTAATGTTTACGAGACTTTCCAGCGGACAGTACCATCATTATTAAAATTTGGAAACACAAAAGTCAAATTCAAACTAAATCGTATTTTGTATTGTACTTACATTATTATGCATAAACAATATGTGCACAATTTTATCTGAAAGGATATTTACATTTTAGTCAATGGTGGCATGTGTATGCCATATCGTGAAGCAGTGTTTTGGGTGGAGGTGAAAAAAATCATCGCAACCCTCGCAAATAAATTTTTTTTTTTTTTTTGGAGAATCTGGTTTGCTGCAGACTCTACATTTTCTGTCTTTTTCTGTGTAAGCTATCATATGCTTAGCTCCTTCAAGCCTCTGAATTGGGTTGGCTGTCCTTAGTCTTCCAGGGGTTGCCTTGCTACTCTTCTGTGGCTCGGGCATTAGATCGGCGGCGCACTGAAGCAAAGCATCAATCAGAGATAGTTTGAACTGTTTTAATGTCATTTTTCCACTGCCTGTGAGCCTATAGAGGATGAAAGCATTGGTACAAGTAATTTCCATTATCCGGTAGAATATTTGTTTCCCACCACTTGTTGCTGCATTGTTTGTGAATGCCATTATACCCAAGCATTTGATCAGCACGGTCACATCCATTCATACTCTGATTATAGTCATGGACTGTTATTGGCTTAGGTTTTGTCGTAGTTGTCATTCCTGCATTTGTTTTGGTGGAAACAATGATTACTGGCTTTTTTGCTTTCTTATCCCTCCATCCAATGCAAAGCAAAGATGAATCTTCAGTTTGTCAGCATTTCCGTTTCATGTGTGGGATGGAATGTGCTTTTATTTCTAATGGAAAGCCAATTCGGTTTGACTGTAGGGTGCCAGTATAGTATTGCTTTTGCTGAAGCAAATAGTCAGTGAGTGCCCGTGTGGTGTAGAACATGTCTGCAAATATATGATAGCCAGTTCCATTTTGCTGGAACACAAAAGTGACAATACCAACCTCGACCAACAGCCCAATTATCTATGATGAATGGTGAGCATCTCGCAAAAACTAGGCAAAGTTTTATTTCATATTTTTATTAATTTCAAAATCTGCACATGATTTTTTATTGCGCATTATAATTGTAGCGTGATGTAAACACATGTCTTGACTATTCTTGGCAGACGAAAGAATCAGTCAATCAAATGCAATCACCTCTCTCTCTCTCCCTCTCGCCGGAGACATGGTTTGTAATGGCGTGTAAATAAATTTGTGCATAGGTATACGTAGACTTAGAGGAATTAAGAGATTAGAGAGACGGAAGGACATGATATTAGTCTTGTTTGTCGAAGAAGAAGGCTAACTATATGCATGTCAAAGGACATATTGCTACGTTATTTCGTTTAGGAGGTATTCGAGCGTATGTGGATCAGATGCGTTGGAATCATGTCGATCGACTACAGAAATTAACAATAATTCGAAGACAAAACCTATTAAGGACAACCATTTATATACAAGAAGCTAACGATCGTATAAATAAACAGGAGACATGGATGACTGCTTGCATCAGGATCAGCGAACCAGAGCTGACCAAGACCCTACTTCACCTCCACGTGGTGGTCCTGGAAACAGACTGCATCAATGCAGTCTGGCTGAGAAAGTAGGGATCAAAGAGGGAAGGCTAACCCGGTCCCAAAAAATGTCGTGCTGAAGTCGGATGTGTCGGCCGAAATGCGCAGATATCATAGCTTCGGCGTAAACAGACACAACGCAACCACCGTCCTTTTCAAAACAGGAGACATGGATGACTGCTTGCATCAGGATCAGCGAACCAGAGCTGACCAAGACCCTACTCCACCTCCACGTGGTGGTCCTGGAAACAGACTGCATCAATGCAGTCTGGCTGAGAGAGTAGGGATCAAAGAGGGAAGGCTAACCCGGTCCCAAAAATGTCGTGCTGAAGTCGGATGTGTCGGCCGAAATGCGCAGATATCATAGCTTCGGCGTAAACAGACACAACGCAACCACCGTCCTTTTCAGGACGAACGAGGAAGAAGAAGAAGGATGACAGTGATCCATAATCTGGTTGAACAGGACTAGCACGATTTATGGACCATGCTGATTACAGATTCCCCATATCAGCGAGAGAAACAGAAATTAAGCCTATAGTTTGCACAGTGTCTTTCATACGTCCGCGCTCAGCCTATAAAAGCAAGCGTAGGTTCTTTTAAAATCGTACAGAGCACAAAATAAAATCAGAACATAGACAGACTTCTGGCGGTTGACATAGCAGCGTGCCTGGAAAACATATTTCTCCATCTGCGTGCTGGGCAACTCAAATCATCACCAATTCTTAGAGGGTATGTAGGTTTATAATTATATATATTGTAAATAAACTCAATTTCATTTCAGGTTAAATAAGTTTAATCAAGTTGTGAGTGCTAAATTTGAATTTAATTTGTGGATGACGAAACGAACACGATACTTGCCATGGTTAAGCCGGAATGGACACCTCGGAATGTTCAGAAGCTTATAATCCATAAGAATATTTCTATAGATGACTGCAAGCTACTTTAACTGTAGAAGGTGACTGCAGCACCGTGATTTGCACTAACAGTTTATTTATATTTATTTACGAAAATGTATTACAGTTAGACACATGTCATGTCTATGTTATACTGCCAATAGAACAGATCCATGTGTCATACACACACGTGTAATACTCTGAACACCTTCACTCACTGATATGTAGACGTGTGCTCCACTACGTCCAAAGGTTAGCCACATGTCACACTTTGTTCCAAGTTACTGTTATGGTTTGGAACCGCAGGATCTCGAACTGAAATCCACTCGTGACTCATTTCAACAAAAGGGGGCCCCTCGGTGTGATTCTGTTCATGTGGTAGGCTCCATCAGGTGTTGGTTAGCCTAGTGCAGAGTCAATAACCAACTACTATGAGTATTACTTGTGAGGACCAGAAGAGCTGTACCAGAACACTGAAGCTGAGTAAAATATGTGTGAATATTCACCAACCATTCTGCGCGGTCAAAAGTAAAGATCAAAAGACAAATATAAGTGTTATGATGATAACTGTTCTACGTCAAGATTCAAGACGTGACATTTAGTTTTAAAGGAAATTTGAAGGAACATTCTGTTTATTTTTTTAAGAACTTTTTGCCTAATTGATAATTACAACTCCGCTTTTGAATAAGTGTGAAATTAATATTTTATTTCATCCAATTTCATAATTTTTCATCATTTATAATTGCACGAGACGAAAATCATAGATAGATCTACGTAATAAATGATTCAGTAATTGTAATCCTCTGACTTATCAATTTTATATTGTTACACTTGAGTTTTTACTGAATTGTTGATTATCATAGGTTAGTTAGAAGGCATAGGTGCCATCTTAGGCTCTAACTTTAATCTGATTACTATCTGAAGTTGAGACCTTCACAGCCGTGACTATCCTGTGATACCAGTGCTCTTTTCTAACACTGGGACTATACTCTTTCAGACATAATTCTTTTCTGTTCATTCAGTAACTACTACTGACCCCTATACTCATAAAACCCTTTTGCTTCAGTAATTCTGAACTCATCAAATATAAACCTTCAGTTTGTCATAGAAATAGTAAAAACATTCATTTATAATTTTATGTCTTTTGAGTGTGTGTTTTTTTTTAAAATAAGGAAATATTTTGTTAATAAAAATATAATTTTTAGTTTGTCACAAACACTGCGAACATTTAAGTTGCATTGTTAAGGTGTCATTGTACGAAAATGTGTCTTAAACTGCACGTTGTTTCTTAATAAAATTTACTTTCAGTTTGGGACAGAAACTGTAAAAAAGTTAAGTATTTTTCTATATTTTTTCCATTGTTTTGTTTTTCTGGTTTTTTTTTTAATTTGAAGTTTTCAGTTTGACACAGTAACATGAAGGTTTCAGTTTGACACAGTAACATGAAGGTTTCAGTTTGACACAGTAATATGAAGGTTTCAGTGTGACACAGTAACATGACATTTTCAGTTTCACACAGTAACATGAAGGTTTTAGTTTGACACAGCAATATGAAGGTTTCAGTTTGACACAGTAACATGAAGGTTTCAATTTGAACAGTAACATGAAGGTTTCAGTGTGATAGAGTAACATGAAGGTTTGAGTATGACACAGTAACATGAAAGTAAAAGTATGACACTGTAACAGGAAATAAAAATGTGATTATATGTTTAGGCTCGTTTTAGTTTTGTTTTATGTCCTTTATTTTCTTCTTTTAATACTACAACATAATTTTAGTTTAGATGGGAAACTAAAAAACGAAAGTTTTTCTTTTAGGTCATCTTTGTATTTTATACGACAGTTTTGGTTTTTTTTTCGGTCATAAATACATTTTTTATTTGTTATTTTCTAGCAAATGTTAGGTCATTAAAATCCTAGCCCTGCGTATAATAATTGTCGTGAGCATGGAAATAGAGAATGTCTTGAGTTTAGACAGATATGAATGTGAAATGTGAAATAGAGAAATTTAGTCACTAATGGAAATTTGGAGAGAGGTAAGACTTCTGGAGAGAAGAGAGATATAATCAAATATCTTAGGTCTGCTTCCCAGCCATACTCGGACTCTGTTTAAGATGTCATACCCTCGTCCGTCCTTCACTGCTAAATAGAGTAATCTACTACAATGACTACAACAGCAAACATTAAGTGTCAGTAATAAGAGAGTGAATTATGACCGCTTAGTACATATACATTTATTTATTAAAGAAACAACACATTGAACCAAACTAAAAACCTCACCAATGCCTTCACTAGCTCTGAAGGGCTAGTGAATGTATCAATATCACAACCACAGAAAAATAACACAAGACTTCACTCATTCTCTCAGGCACAACGCCTCACTCCAAACCACCAGCATCCGTACACTTTCTCATTCCCAAGAGAATCTAACTAAAGGGGTTAGGCCCCCCCCCCCCCCCTCAGTTTCGCGAGGAACTGCCACTCCTTTTGGTAGTAATCCTTGTAAGTAAGTTATTTTCTCTGCTAGAAGAAAAAATACTACACTGTTTCACCTAGGTTGAAATGTCTAGGCTATGGAGATAAGCTCTCTATGTAACAGGGTCATAATATACTCTATGCATTCACAATTTCCTGTGGCTGGAGGCCACACTAGCAGGTGGAGGAAATTAAAACAAGTGCAGAAATAAATGCACCCAATGATCCAAATCTATTCAAACGACGTGGACTTTTGCTGGTGAGCGAGTATCCATTTGGCTCGCTGGGGCATCTCTTATACTGGATAATGAAGACTTGAACTTTAAAACAGTTGACGAGTGCTGGCAACTGGCTACCCCTCTCGGTCGTTATGTCAGTAAACTCATAAGTAACCGACTATAATGGGTTAGACAGTGTTGCCGAAATGGACTGGATGGCAAAGGCGACAGCCCGTATGTGTTAAGGCGATGGTTAACTGCAACTGGCGGCAATATGTGCTGTAGGTATATAATCTAGGACTCAAAACTACTGCTTACGTGTACGTAAAAGAAATCGAGGTATAGTGGTATACTCCAAATAGCACGAGTAATGTGTGCTTCACAAGTACTGGCTATCGACGAATCCGTTCTGTCGGCCGGCTCGTATACTTTGAGTTAACTTTCTGTTAATGGATCGGACAGTGTTTTCAAAAATGACTGGATGGCAAAGGCGACAGCCCGTATGTGCTGGAGCGATAAATTCATTCAACAATCGGCTGCGGTTAAGTATTCCGCACAGCGGCCTTGTAACTGAAACCTGGCAGTATGACGTAGACTGCCTGGTGAAATTTATTAATAGAGATTGTAATCCTCTAACAGTAGCAAATCACACAAAGAAGAACACAAAAAATGCTGACCAAGGCTCTGAAAATATACAGAAATTCAAAAATCTCGTTAACCGCTGTAACAGCCATCCTCCCGTTGCTTAAACAACAACTTCAAACTCTCATTCACTCTCTCTCTCTTTCTTTCTCTCTCTCTCTCTCTCTCTCTCTCTCTCTTTTTTTTTCTCTATCTCTCACTCTCCCTAAATCACAACAAGCCCCTCCCTCACTTGCTCTCTTTGTTATAGTTAGGCTAACAGTTCACACAGATAAATCCAGCCACATGTTTGCTTGGCCAGCGTGTCTGCTCGCGCAAGGCTGAATACGACCCACAGCGAAAATATCTGCACACATACACACGCACACACATCTCGTCTCAACACTCTAGTAAAATGTGCCCACGCTGTTAAGCTACGACGTTCACTTGGTTACCCAAATAGTGTTGAGCATATACTCAATATGTATCAAATAGCAACAAAAAAAAACTCTCTACAGCAATATTCTACACACAGTGTACAACAAGCGTAAAAACAAAAACTTGGTAAAAATTAACTTTACACCAGCTCACTCTTCCTGACTGGCTTAGTGGTCATGTACAATTGCTCAATTAATAAAATTCAGAGCATCCCGGTAACGAAAAAAATGTACCTTAAGGAAAAAACAATTTATATGTATTTAACGTGAATTAAAGTAACACGGGATCTCTATTCTATAAGATTAAGTTAAAACCCGAAGGAATTAAACAAGTAAATTAGCTTACCGAATAAAAAATGAATTCCTGCACTAACAACTGTTATTAGCCCTGCGCTGAGCTTTGTTCAGTGGTAGAATCCCACTTGAGACAGTGGTACTGAGTGATAGAGACCTCTTGCTTAAATAGCAAACTAGAGTCTGCAGGTGACAATTTCACGTGCAGTAGATGAAACAAATTCAGACGTAAGGCCTAGGGGAGATATTCCCCGGGCGACTCAAGATACAAAAAGGACGTAATTTGCCGTAACGCTTGCGGTTCTACGAGCGACCGGTGTTCGCTGGACGAGACCAAGGTGGCACACATAACAGGGTACAAGTTTTCCCAGTGTCCACGGATTCTCTGTAACTCAAATAAATAGGGAAATAACCGTTCTCAACAAGAAAGGTAGAATAAAAGAACCCATAGCTAGATGCCGCTGTGCACATGTAAGAAAGGGGGGGTGGTGGTGGGGTGGGGGTAATTAGCCTGTCCAACATAAGAGTGAAATGACCAATGTCAGAACTAGCGCTGTTAGGAGCTCATCATCGTCAGTTGCCATCTCCACAACGAAGGTTGGCTGTAATGGATCTCCAACATCTTCTGTCTCTTGTCTTGGTGGTGCACTCTGATAAACTCTTTCCTGTCCATCTCTTGATGTTATCTTCCCACTTATAGCGCTGTCTTCCCCTTGCACGTTTGCCTTCAACTCTCCCTTCTGTTATGGTCTTCTGCAAGGTGTTATGCCTTTTTATGTGGCCAAAGTATTTTAGCTGCCGAACTTTGACCTCCCTCATTAGTTCTCTTTTCATACCTAGATTTTCTAGGACCTCCTTATTTGTTTTCATCTCTTTCCATGAGATACGCCCCATTCTTCTATATATCCACATTTCAAGAGCCTCAATTCTTTCTTCCAAATGCTTATTCATCGTCCATGTTTCTGCACCATACAGAAATGCAGAATATATACAACACTTTATGATTCTCAGTTTTAATTTGTGAGATAACTGTTTGGATGTCAGTATATGTTTCATGTTGTTGAATGTAGCTTTGGCCATTCCTATTCTCTTCTTGATTTCTGTTTCACATCTGCCATCTTCTGTTATTATATGACCAAGATATACGTAGCTCTTGACTTGTTCCATGATTTTCCCATTTACGCTTATCTTTAATGTGGGTTTATCGTCTGTTTTGCTAATTATCATAGTTTTCGTTTTCTCAATATTAATGTCGAGTCCATATTCATGACTTATACTGTTCACTTGCTTCACTAGTTCTTGTAACTCCTGTTCGCTTTCAGCTAACAACACGGTATCATCTGCATATCTAAGGTTGTTTATTGACCTTCCACTGATGTTCAGTCTTGGTATTTCCTGTATCTGTTTGAAAATTTTTTCGGTGTATAAATTAAATAGGCAGGGGGACAGCACACAACCTTGTCTGACACCTCTTTTTATGTCTATGTATGGTGAATAATTCCTTCCCGATCTTACTGTGGCAGTTTGCTCCCAATAAAGGTTACTGAGTATTCTTATATCTTTTCCATCAATACCTATGTCTTTGAGGCATTCAATTATTTTCTCATGATGGACTCTGTCAAAAGCCTTCTTATAGTCAATGAAGCACATATACATACTTTTTTGGACCTCTGTATATTTTTCTGCTAATATTCTTAGGCAAAATATTGCCTCTCTTGTTCCACTGTTCCGTCTAAAACCAAACTGTTCTTCTTGGATTTCGCTGTCTACTTTACTTTTTATTCTTTCCTGTATGATTTTGAGCAGTATCTTAATTGCATGACTCATAAGGCTGATTGTTCTGAAGTCTGAACATTCTGTTGCATTTGGTTTTTTTGGGCAATGTTATGAAAACTGATGTCTTCATGTCGTGTGGCATATATCATGTATTGTATATATCGTTGCATATTTCTGTGATTGTATCTATACCAAAGCTCTCCAGAGCTTCTATCATTTCAATTTTTATGTTATCCATGCCTGCTGATTTTCCTTTTTGTATCATATGAATGGCATTCTCTACTTCTGATCTGAGAATGTTTGGGCCTTCATTAGAATCTGGTGATAGTTTTTTACCTCTGTTGTCCTCGAATAGTTCTTTTACGTATTCTGCTCCATTAGGAGCTATAAGACACAAAAGCCGGCATGGACAAAACTTATGAACAAGACAGGGTAGACCACTCGGTGACAGACATTTCAATCAAACCATGACAATAGTGAGAAATATTTAAAACGTTAATGAACTGTGTAATGACGTGCAGTGTTAACCCATGTCTAACACGATGGATAGCAACTGCCATATCTGAGAGACCATTTGTATTACACTTGAGAACATAGACATCAGAACCTATGCGCATTTGTCCCGGACCACCCCAAGGTTCTCCACTATCACCGATCCTGTTAAACATCTACACAGCAAAAGTAGCCTCCATTCCGCCAACTTCGCTTGGACAACCATTGGCTTTAGCAGATGACATATTAATTTATAGAACTGGCTCTAACCGACATGCAATGGTCAATGGGATACACAGGACACTACCGATTAATTCAATTTATTTAACAAATAGTTATAGCTAATAGTTAACTAATCCTACTAACCACTAATTAATATTAAAAACAATTAACTAGTACTAAAAGTAAACTACAGATAAAGTAAGCTTAAATGGAGATGCTACTTATCTGGATTTTGACTTGTGAATACGATAATAGGTAAGCTGGTTCACTCCGGACAAAAGCAAACCTTCTCATTAAAAAAAATCTTTTTTATGTTTTTAATTCTTAAAAGTGAATCTGTTTACAATACACATTAAACAAATTCAGTCATAACAATTACAAAGAAATGTAGCTCCAAATACAAGACAAAGAAACATGCGTTGGTACAAAGCCAAGCACACATACATACACACACGTAAGTATAAACATACATACATACGCTACTAATACTTTTTTATACTATTAATAAATGTAATGTCGCAATATCTACGCAAGTTAATTTTGCAAGTTTTATCTAAACAAAACTAAGTGGAATGATTTAAGTGTTTTGTTTTATGTGTGAATACATGTAGAAAAAGTTCTGAGTTAAATATCATTTGTTCATAGACGGCTTTATTTCTGCAAATCTATACTAGATGTCTATATTCTGCCAAACGTGTAAATAACTTAACTTTAATGCATGGAGTAATTTTGTGAAAGATGTTTAGCATAACTGCTTTATACAAAACTACTTCTGTTGTTGTATTTTTGTAATGTCTGTTTCAAAGAGTTCAAAGTTTGTGTCACTGTATTACAATTACAGACCATGTGATCTACCTCTTTGTCGTTCAGTCTTCAAAGTTTACTTCCTTACTGCTTACTTAGTCGATCCTCTTCTACCGTGAGGTGTAGAGGTTTGGAAGAGAGAGTGCCATACTATCCTGTTGGTTGTCTTCCTCCTTGCCTGGTTCCATTCTAGTGATCAGTCCTTCAGAGATTGTCCAATGTTGTCCTCCCAGCGGACTTTTGGAGGTCTGGATCCATGGCTCTTAGTTTCCCATACTTGTCAGGGTAGCCGATCTTCTCCCATTATGGCGACATGGTCGTACTATCTTAGTTGGGACTGTTATACTTGGGTCTGCAAGGGTTGGATTTTTAGGCCATTATTTATCGTCTGGTTGTGGACTATGTCTCTTCTTGTTACTTCAGTCACCTTCCTCAGATACCTCATATCTGAGGCTTGGATCTGGCTTCTGTGGGTTGTAGTCGTTGCCTGTGACTCGCATCCAAACTAGTTTACATTTGGATTAATCTGTATGTTTATTTCTTTCTCTATGACTAAAGTGTGTTGAGTTATATAAAAATCTGCAAATCTTCTCACTGTGAACTGTAACGGAATTGATAACGCATTATCCATTTTTTTTCTCTCCGTCTATTATTTTGACAGACACCTTTACATACCTAGGATGCATAGTAACACCAGACGGCGGAGCAAGCAAAGACATTAACAACAGAATGAACAAAGCAAGAACAGCCTTTTTTAGTCTAAACAACATCTGGAAGTACTCTCAGTACAGCACAAGGACAAAATTAAGATTATATCAGAGCTGTGTGCTTTGTTTGTTTCTCTATGGTGCGGAATGCTGGAGAGTTACAGAGAAGGAAATGTCGAAATTGTCCTCTTTTCACACTACATGCCTAAGAAAAATTCACCGAATCTTTTGGCCGAATACCATCACCAACCAAGATCTGCTTACTCTGAGCAAGCAAGAGGACATGCACGCCATCATAGCTGGCAGACGCTGGAGCTGGGTTGGCCATGTCCTCAGAAGAGACCCCGATGCCATCACAAGAACAGCTATTCTATAAGCCTCTGAAGGAAAACGAAAGAGAATCCGACCAATCCGACCAAAAACAACTTGGCGGAGGACTGTGGGGGCTGAGATGCAAAGAATGAACCAGAGTTGGGGCACCGTACGAAGGATGGCCACCGACCGAGCGAAGTGGACTCAATTTGTTGTTGCCCTACAAGACGCCACCAGGCGTGATGGCCACTGACTGCTTTGACGGTCGGCGGCTAAGGATCAAAGAAGAAGATTGAGTCGCAGTGAAAAATGAAAAAGACCTTCTTCTTTTACAAAAGATAGTGCAGTCTGTTTCAGTTATCTGCGATGTTTTGTTATACAACGAAAATGCGCTATATCATGCGCATGCATTAAAAAATTAAAAGTTACACATGCGAATATCAAAAAATCATTGAATACACAGCCTGCTCTTGTAAAATGTATTCTTTAAAAATAAAGATGCAAAACAGATTACAATACTTATAATATGAAATATGTCTCACGATCTGCATACGGATAGGCAGCATGAAAGAAGAAAAAGCTCATTTAAATTATTAATAGATTAAAATAAGTTAATAGCTATTATCAAATTTATATTTTAATTTTTGCGTAATTCTTTCCCTTAAACATATAAACTTACCTTAGTAAACTCCCCTGAACAATACAAACCAGCACTGATCTATCTATCTATCTATCTATCTATCTATCTATCTATCTATCTATCTATCTATCTATCTATCTATCTATCTATCTATCTATCTATCTATCTATCTATCTATCTATCTATCTATCTATCTATCTATCTATCTATCTATCTATCACAATATCTATCTATCACAATATCTGTCTATTTATCTATCTATCTATCTATCTATCTATCTATCTATCTATCTATCTATCTATCTATCTATCTATCTATCTATCTATCTATCTATCTATCTATCTATCTATCTATCTATCTATCTATCTATCTATTTATATATCCTCCTATCTCTAAATTAAGGATCATGTTTGGGGAAAGACACAAAATGTGATGTATATGTCGACCACATTTGTTAAAAAAGTGGCATTATGCACACTTTAGAAACCAGTAGAAACTCCTTCCCAAGACTTGATGATCTACATCAGCGTTTTTCAACCTGTGCACCGCGGTGCCCTGGGGCGCCATGAGTGACGGTTGGGCGTGGCTTTTTTTCGTATTTAGCTGTAAAGAAAACATAGAGCTGTGGGAAATTTCAGTTTTGGTGTTTGTCAACCTGCGTGACCCCGGAGAAATTGTAATGTTAGCCAGCCTTTGAAGTCCCGCTCCCCCGACCCGCCTATCAACTTTCCGCGCAGTCTTCTCGCACGACCATAGTGGGTAACACGGTGATTTTCTGTTTTCAAACGTTTTTCATTGTGTTTTGAGTTTGATATAAACCATGGAAAGATATTTTAATTTTGCAAGTCTTATTAAAAAGCGAGAACTTGTTGAGGATGACAAAGAAAGTGGTAATGAGGAAAGGAAACGTAAGTTTAGAAAATACAACGAAGGTTACTTAGATTTTGGTTTCACGTGCACTCTTGTGAACGATGAAGAGCGTCCACAGGGTGTATTGTGTGTCAAAATACACTCTGTCCAATGTATGCTGCCTAGCAAATTGAAGCGCCATTTAGAAAGTGTTCATAAGAATGACGTAACAAACCAAGAGAATATTTCTCTAGAAAGCTGAGCCAAATGAAAGAAGAAAAAGCAGCATTTTCTAAGAAGGCGACAATCTCAAGTAAAGCTCTTCTAGCGTCCTACAAGGTAGCACAGCCGGTAGCAAAATGTAAGAAACCCCATACGATTGCAGAAGAACTCGTTGTACCATGTGCTATTGATATGGTGTCCATTATGGTTGGAGAGTCCGTGGGAAAACAACTTCTGCCCATTCCTTTGTCGGACAGTACAATCAGCCGCCGAATTCAAGATTTAGAAAAGGATCGTAATGAACAGATTATAGAAAAAATAAGGAGGAAGGTTTTTGCTTTGCAGCTTGATGAGGCCACAGATAGCAATAGAGATGCTCATTTAATCTGTTATGTGTAGTTTGTTGATGAAAAAAACGAAATGGGGGAAGATCTTCTATTTTGTAAGGACATAAATGCAGGTCCGACAGGAAAAGATTTATTTGAAATTGTGGACAACTTCATGGCGGAAAATAAAATAGACTGGCCTCATTGTGTTGGTGTGTATACCGATGGTGCTCGTTCAATGTCGGGCTGTTACAGTGACCTACAAGCACTCTTCCGAGGCAAAGCTCCTGATGCTGTTTGGACCACTTGTATTATCCATAGAGAAGCACTGGCTTCACAGCATTTGAGTGTTGATTTGAATGAAGTCCTGCAAACTGTCATAATTGTGGTGAACTTTATTAAAACTCGACCTCATAGAGCTAGGTTTTTCAGTAAAATGTGTGACGATATGGGGGCTGAGCATTCTTCTCTCTTATTTTATAGCAGCACTTGATGGCTTTCAATGTATTATCGCGCATTTTTGAACTTATGCGGGAACTCTATTCTTATCTTGAAGAAAAAAAACATGTCAGTGCTAAGTGCTTTTTGGACACTGACTTCCTGTTAAAGGTTGCATACTTCTGTGATCTTTTTTAAAAGTTGAACCCGTTTAATAAGTCTCTGCAACGAAGTGAAACTCATTTGATTCAACTTAGAAGCTTCTTCTTTGAAAGGGAAAAATCAATGAAAAAGGAGAAAGGGACTACTTCCCAGGTTTGCAGCAGTTCATTACATACAATAAAATATATTTTAGTGCAGAAGTTGATTCTATAATTCACGGACACCTATCTCAACTCTATCGACCCAGCCCCAATTGCGTACCAGAGCAACTTCTGGGAAGGTTAAGGCGGCCGGCGTGATGCTGACCACATCACCCCTAGTGTGCCGATGGTCAAGAAAATATGGGCATAACACCATATTCCCAATATGCCTCAACGGGCGTTTAACGGGATCCTCTACCTCTACCTCTCTATCTCAACTCAGTGTTCATTATGAAAAATACTTTCATGAAAACTGTGACAGTTTTCAATGGGTTCAAAATCCCTTCAGTGGTTATACTCCTTCGGACTTCAGTACTGCAGAAGAGGAAGAACTAATAGAGAATGCAGTCAGCGACCCATAGCTTGACTGCTTGCATCAGGATCAGCGAACCAGAGCTGGTCAAGACCGTACTCCACCTCCAATAGGTGGTCTTGGAAACAGTCTGCAGCAGTGCAGTCTGGCTGAGCGAGTACGGATCGAAGAGGGAAGGCAAACCCGGTCCCAAAAAATGCCGTGCAGAAGTCGGATGTGTCGACCGAAAGGTGCAGATATCACAGCTTAGGCATAAACAGACACAACGCAACCACCGTCCTTTTCAGGACGAGCGAGGAGGAAGAAGAAGAACTTTCATTAGACTCTTCACTACAATCGAGGTTTCCCTCCATGGCATTAACACAATTTTGGTATTCAGTAAAACAGGAGTTCCCACGCTTGAGCAAGAGAGCACATAAGATATTAATTCCTTTTGCAACCTCCTATTTCTGCGATGCTGGGTTTTCAGCAGTAGCTGTCATAAAAACCAAGTTCAGATCAAGATTTGATGTGGAGAAGGAAATGAGGGTAGCTGTATCTCAATTGGTGCCAAGATTTTACAAGCTGTGTAACAACAAGCGAGCTCAAGTTTCAAACTGAGATGACTGGTACTTTATTCATCATTGTTTTCCAGTATTACTGTACAAGTTTTTTCTTTATGGAGATTGAATCATAAGTGCAGTATATCAGTGAATGATTTTCAGACAAAAATATAAAAAAAATGTTAGAAAGAAACGACTTTATCTGTGGTCTTTTCTTTTTTATAGTAAGGGTTTTCAAAGTGCACTTTGTGTATATTTTTTCTTGTACGTGTAATTTTGTCACAGATTGTCCAATTGCTTTTTTTTAAAAATTACATTAAAAAATTACATTGTTTGAAACCGAAACATCCCTAGACTTTTTAACCAGTTATCCCACAGGGGAGCCGCAGAAAGAATGTAGTTGGTCAGGGGAGGTATGGACTCAAAAAGGTTGAAAACCGTTGGTCTACATTATCAACACATAAAACAGCTGGACGACACAGGAATAATGAATGTGGTGAGGGATTTCAATATCAGCACACATAACGCTGAGGTACCGGAAGATTTGCTACACAGTTACATATGGCTACTTCCTAAACCTGATAAAGATCTCTTACTGCTCATCAGCTATCGAAGAATCACACTACAGAATGTATAAGGTAAATTACTAGAAAAGATAAGATTCTACACAAGTAATGAACCACCTTGAAAATACGCACATCCTTCCTGATACACTGGATAGTTATAGACCCATAAAAACAACACGGGGTAAGGCTGGAACATTTGTGTACGATGTGTACGAGAGATTCCAGGTTAACAAGAAACGGTTGTTGTAGCACTTGACCTAGTGGATGCTTATAACCTCGTTTTTTTGTTGTTGTTTTTTTTTGGGGGGGGGGGGGGGGGCATAAACGAAACATTGCTCAGTTGAACATAAATGTATTTCATAAAAAGACAGCTTTAAGAGCATTATTTTGCATGTTTTGCCATTGTTGGAATGTTTTTTGCAATATTTCCTTAATTTTAAGGCATTATTTGTTATTTTTGAGTCATTACTTTGTATATTTGGGTATTATTCAATAAAAGTTGGCATTTTTTAGTGTTAAAATGTTCTTACTTATTGTTTTTCTTCCACAATTTTCTCTACTTCACTGTATTCTCTACTTCACTGTTTTCTCTACTTCACTGTTTTCTCTACTTCACTGTTTTCTCTACTTCACTGTTCTCTCTCCTTCACTGTTTTCTCTACTTCACTGTTTTCTCTATGTTATTTAATAATTTTCCTTAAACCCCTGACAACAAATGTTGCCCTAATATAACCAACAGCCCAATAAGTCTCGTTTGTCGAAGAAGAAGGCTAATTATATGTATGTCAAAGAACATGTTGCTACGTTATTTCGTTTAGGAGGTATTCGAGCGTAATTGGAACAGATGCGTTGGAATCATGTCGATCGACTTCAGAAAATAACAATAATTCGAAGACAAAACCTATTAAGGACAACCATTTATATACAAGAAGCTAACGATCGTACAAATAAAAAGGAGACATGGATGACAGTGATCCATAATCTGGTTGAACAGGACTAGCACGATTTATGGACCATGCTGATTACAGATTCCCCATATGAGCGAGAGAAACGGAAATTAAACCTAAAGTTTGCACAGTGTCTTTCATACGTCCGCGCTCAGCCTATAAAAGCAAGCGGAGAATCTTTCAAAATCATACAGTGCACAAAATAAAATCAGAACATAGACAGACTTCTAGAGGTTGACATAGCAGCGTGCCTGGAAAACATATTTCTCCATCTGCGTGCTGGGCAACTCAAATCATCACCAATTCTTAGAGGGTATGTAGGTTTATAATTTTATTTATTGTAAATAAATTCAATTTCATTTCAGGTTAAAAATGTTTAATCGAGTTGTGAGGACTAACTTTGAATTTGATTTGTGGATGACGAAACGAACACGATACTTGCCATGGTTAAGCCGGAATGGACACTCAGGAATGTTCAGAAGCGTATAATCCATAAGAATACTTCTATAGATGACTGCAAGCTATTATATCTGTAGAAGGCGACTGCAGCATCGTGATTTGCACTAACAGTTTATTTATATTTATTTACGAAAATGTATTACAGTTAGACAAATGTCATGTATATGTTATATTGCCAATAGAACAGGTACATGTGTCATACATACTCGTGTAGTACTCTGAACACCTTCACTCACTGACAGGTAGACTTGTGGGCCATTATGTCCAAAGGTTAGCCACATGTCACACTTTTTTTCCAGGTTACTGTTGTTGTTTGGAACTGCAGAATCTCGAACTTAAATCGACTCGTGACTCATTTCAGCAATAAGGAGCACCTCGGTGTGATTCTGTTCATGTGGTAGGCTCAATCAGGTGTTGGTTAGCCTAGTGCAGAGTCAATAACCAGCTGCTGTGAGTATTACCTGTGTGGACCAGGAGAGCTGTACCAGAACACTGAACCTGAGTAAAATATATGTGAATATTCACCAACCATTGTGCGTGGTCAAAAGTAAAGATCAAAAGACAAATATAAGTGTTATGATGATAACTGTTCTACGTCAAGATTCAAGACGTGACATTTAGTTTTAAAGGAAATTTGAAGGAACATTCTGTTTATTTTGAAGAACTTTTTGTCTAATTGATAATTACAACTTCGCTTTTGAATAAGTGTGAAATTAATCTTTTATTTCATCCAATTTCATCATTTTTCATCATTCATAATTGCACAAGACGAAAACCAAATATAGATCTACGTAATAAATGATTCAGTAATTGTAATCCTCTGACTTATCAATTTTACATTGTTACACTTCAGTTTTTACTGAATTGTTGATTATCATATGTTAGTTATATAGCAAAGGTGCCATCTTAGGCTGTAACTTTAATCTAATTACTATCTGAAGTTGAGATCTTCACAGCCGTGACTATCCTGTGATACCATTGCTCTTTTCTGACACGGGGACTATACTCTTTCAGACAGAATTCTTTTCTGTTCTTTCAGTAACTACTACTGACCCCTATACTCATAAAAACCTTTCGCTACAGTAATGCTGAACTCATCAAATATAAACCTTCAGTTTGATATAGAAATAGTAAAAATATTCATTTATAATTTTATGTCTTTTGTGTGTGTGTTTTGTTTTTAATAAGGAAATATTTTGTTAATAAAAAAATAATTTTTAGTTTGTCATAAACACTGCGAACATTTAAGTTGCATTGTTAAGGTAACATTGTGCGAAAATGTATCTTAAACTGCACGTTGTTTCTTAATAAAATTTACTTTCAGTTTGGCACAAACACTGTAAAAAAGTTAAGTATTTTTCTATATTTTTCCCTTGTTTTGTTTTATCTGGTTTTTTTTTTTAATTTCAAGGTTTCAGTTTGACACAGTAACATGAAAGTTTCAGTTTGACACAGTAATATGAAGGTTTCAGTGTGACACAGTAACATGAAAGTTTCAGTTTGACACAGTAACATGAAGGTTTCAGTTTGACATAGTAACATGAAGGTTTCAGGTTTGACACACTAATATGAAGGTTTCAGTTTGACACAATAATATGAAGGTTTCAGTTTGACACAATAACATGAAGGTTTCAGTTTGACACAGTAATATGAAGTTTTCAGTTTGACACCGTAATATGAAGGTGTCAGTTGGACACAGTAACATGAAGGTTTCAGTTTGACACAGTAACATGAAGGTTTCAATTTGAACAGTAACATAAAAGTTTCAGTTTGACACAGTTACATGAAGGTTTCAGTTTGTAGCAGATTATGATAATTGATTTCACATATCAACTCCGCCTATGCCGGTCCCAAGCCCGGATGAAAAAGGAGGAGGGCGGCCTGCATGGAGGCCGTAAGGAGGCAGCCCCTCCACCATGCAAAGGCACAACAGGCCAATCACCTGTTTGCTTTAAATCATGATTACACGAACTACAAGAGAGAAAACCGGACTGATTCTAAAGGCGACGAACTGGAACGGACTACGGACTACGACTTATGGAACTTGGAACACAAGAAGTATAAATGGGAAGGAAGAGGAGCTGGTGGAAGAGATGAGGGAAGCAAAACTAGAAATCCTGGCTATAACGCAAACGAAGAAAAAAGGACAAGGAGTCATGGATCTCGATGGCAACACATTGCTCTACAGTGGTGTACCCATATCTGAAAGAGCTAAAGGGGGCGTGGGTTGCATTGTGGCCCAAAATCAAAAAGATAGTATCAAGGGATGGAACTTTGTCTCGGAGCGCATTATGGTTGTAAAACTAAAAGAAGGAGAAACCATAGTCAACCTGGTCATAGTGTATGGGCCAAATGAGGATGAGAGAGCAGAGGTCAAAGGAGGAATTCTTCGAGCTGCTTCAAAGGACAGTGGATGACTGCCTAGATGAAGTTATTATGCTCGGAGATTTTAATGCCAGAGTTGGAAATGACCATGCTAGATGGGGTGGAGTTATCGGAAGATATGGAGAAGATACCCTCAATGACAATGGAAAGCGACTCCTTAGATTCTGCAGTGAGCAGAATCTGATCATTACAAACCCAAAGTTCCCCCATAAGCGCATACATGCATACACTAGATGTGAACCAACCAAGAATGAGAAGTCAGTGATCGACTATGCCATTGTTCGGAGAAGCTCATTCAGATATGTCCGAGATGCAAGAGTCTGGAGGGGGCCAGAGATTGGAAGTGATCACTACCTGCTAACAATCAAACGAACAACTGAAAGAGTTGCTCAGCCTAGGAACTGCCCAACATCACGCAAGAAACCAAGTAAACGAGCAGGAGAAATGAGCATTAGGACCTACAAGCTGAGAGAGCCAGAAATTAAGACCAGATATCAGGGGCTTATTGCTACAGCAGTGAGCAACACAGAAGAACGACCTGATGACTTGGAAACCCTCTGGAATAAATTCAAGGATATCATAAAGACAGCTGCTGCAGAAGCATGCGATGAAGTCCGACTTGGGAACCAGAGAAAGAGGACACCTTGGTGGACAGAGGAAGTCAAAGAGAAAATAAGAGAGAAGAAAATGGCATGGAAACAATACTTAGGAGCTAAAAACACAACAGGACAAATGGAAAAATATAGAGAATATGTGACACTCAGAACAGAAGCAAAGAACAAAGTGCTAGCAGCAAAACAGAAGTCCTGGGGAGAATTTGGAGAAAAGCTAGAAAAAGATGCACAAGAAAACCAGAAATTGTTCTATAAGACCCTAAAGAACATGAGGAAAGAAAAACAATGCCCTCTCAAATTTATAAAGGACAAGCAAGGCAAATTGCTTACTGCCCCGAAGGAAGTAATGGAAAGATGGAAAGAATATTTCTCAGAACTCCTGGATGGTGAGCATGGTGAAGCATCAGAAATGATAACCACTAGCACAGAAGAGGAAACCAATGATGGTGAAGATGACATAAAGATGGAAGAACTGAGGGCAACACTAGAGAAAATCAAGATGGGCAAAGCAGCAGGGCATGATGGTATAACACCAGAAATGGTTAAGTACATGGGAGCATCAGGCGACCTATTACTCTTAAAGGTCCTACAGGCAGCATGGTGCAACAAGACCATACCAAAGGATTGGGAGATTGCCATCATAACACCAATTTTCAAAAAGGGTAACAATCGACAATGTGGAAACCATAGAGGCATATCCCTTCTCAGTGTCCCTGGTAAAATCTACTCTAGAATCCTAGAGCAGAGACTCCGACGCCTAGCTGAGCCACAATTGGATGAGGTCCAGTGCGGATTCCGAGCAAACCGAAGTACTCAAGACCTAATCTTCACACTCAGACAGCTGAGTGAAAAGGCCCTTGAGTATAAGAGTGAGATCCATCTTTGTTTCATAGATCTGGAAAAGGCGTTTGACAGGGTCCCCTGGAGCAAACTTTGGGACTGTTTGGCAAGGAAGAATATTCCAGCACCTCTGATTCATGCTATACAGAGCTTCTACAAGTCTTGCAGAAATTATGTGAGGACAGCAAACCATAAGTCAGAAGAGTTCAGGACCACCACTGGTGTAAGACAAGGTGATATTCTATCACCTTACCTCTTCATACTCCTTATGGACGATGTCATCAAGGCATGTAAGGAGAGAACAAGAAAGTATTCAGTGGGGTACTGGAAGATGAGACAGGTCTATATTTCGGAGCTGGCATTTGCTGATGATGTTGCTCTGATTGCTAAATCAGAGGCACATCTCCAATCCAACCTGCAAGTCTGGAAGGAAGAGCTGGAGAAGAGAGGGATGGTCATAAGCAGCTCTAAAACAAAATCCATGGTGATATCACGAGAAGAAAGAAAACATCAGATTAAGTTGGGAGAACAGGTCCTGGAGCAGGTCGACCACTTTAAATATCTCGGAGCTATTATAGACCGAAAGGGAGGCATCAAAGAAGAGTTGGCCACTCGAAAAGCAGCGGCTGGGAGACTTTTTCAGGCCATAAATCGTGGATTCCTCAGCAAGAAAGAGGTTGGTAAGAAAACGAAGATGGCTGTATACCGCTCCACCTATGTCCCAGTCTTGACATATGGATGCGAGTCGTGGGCAATGACTACAACCCACAAAAGCCAGATCCAAACCTCAGAAATGAGGTATCTGAGGAAAGTGGTTGAAGTAACAAGAAGAGACATGGTCCGCAACCAGACGATCCGTCAAGGCCTAAAATCCCATCCGCTGCAGACCCAAATAGAACAGTCCCAACTAAGATGGTTTGGCCATGTCTGCAGAATGGGAGAAGATCAGCTACCACGACAAGCATGGGAAACAAAGAGCCAGGGATCCAGACCTCCAGGACGACCCAGAGTCCGCTGGGAGGACAACATTAGACAATCTTTGAAGGACCAAGGACTAGAATGGAACCAGGCCAGGAAGAAGACAGCTGATAGAATGGTCTGGCGCTCTCTCTTCCAAACCTCTACACTTCACGGTAGAAGGGGAACGACTAAGTAAGTAAGTAAGTAAGATTTCATATATCTATTTTTGTTATCTTCATTTTTCTTTTTATCTAGCTTCACCTACGCCTGTTTGGTTAACATAAAACCTCCTATTACTCAGAATAGATCTGTCTCTCTTTCTCATTTAGCACGCATTTAATGCTGGTCGCTATATTTTTTTTGATGAGAGTCAACCAGAGACATATTCGCTAACGTGAGCTGTAATTCTAACACCAGCGCCAGAGATCAAATCGTTGTAGAGATCAGACAGCGACCAGATTCGAATAAATTTGAGTGGATCTTGGGAACCAAGTGAGAAATCTTTATTACCTTTCCCTGAATCCGTTCGTTTGATAAGTAATTAAACACGACGAATCGTGAAATCTAAAGACATTGCTCGCTTGAATACGAGCAGAGAGACGAAGAAAACTCACACTGATTAGCGCATTGCCGATGTATGATTTAAGCGGGAACGAAGATCCTGGGTTTTCGGCTTTGAATTACGTACAAGGTATAAGCCGAAAACTGAGCGTAGAATGTCCCGTAGGTGAGAACATCTCATAGGGGCTGGTTTTTCGGGGGGATAATTAACTATCTCCTTTCATCTTTTAATATATATACCACGTAAATCTAACTCAATTCATCCAGTACCTCACAGATTCCTCTAGACAACTAGCTTCGATTCTAGAATACTTGTAAAAGTGAATTTCTTAGTAGTCGTTGGAGATAAGTCTTAGTAGCTTGGTGTTGAGGTAAATTGTATACTAGTAGTTTGAGTGATTTAATCTTTTTAAATCGTCAATTATATTTTACTAGTTATTTTCTGTGCAGAGTGATTTACTAGTTAGGTCCGTTATATTATAGCTCTAAAGTTTTACTGAGTTACAGTGGATAGCATAACAAATAAATATTTCTAGCAAACTCTTCAAGCTATAATAACAATTTAATTAACTGCTAGTAACCAGTCAGAGAATATTTTAACCAACTGAGTAATGCACTGATTCATCATGAGTATTGACGAAATATGTATTTATTTCTAATTCATGAGGATTGATTCTTTTTAAATGTCTAGGATTTATTTCACGGAAGTTTGTTTAAACGATGAGACTAGCTCTAAGCTTATAGTTTCTAATTTAAGTTAAAGAACCGAACTGGATAATATCTTCTAGGTTACGCGGGGTAAGGATAGGATTGTGAAGTATACTATATTCTGTTAAGTATTTGTATTTTCTCCTTATAACTTATTTGGGTCAAACCCTAAACTATACCAGCGGCTTTCATTCCATATGAAACTGGAAAAAAACTTTATCAAAGAACATTCTTGTAGCAGGCTGTTTCATCCTACTTCCAGTCTAAGGGAATTAATCGGTAGAGGTTTAGAATATGCAAGCCGGATTTTGATTATCCCGCTTGGACAGCAGTAAATTTGTTAAAAAAATATAATCTATTATTCACTCGTATGTACGAGACTAGAGCGTGTGATGGCTACTGAACATCTCTACGGCGAGTCCCGTGTGAGATGAATTTGTTTAAGTTGTTTTCAGGTGAACGAGATTCGCTCAGCTTGCCCTGGGCAAGTGTGATTGGCTGATGTGTTCTGGGTAAAGTTTTTGAGTGACATTGAGTCCCCAGCGTGTGTACGGGGAAGTATGTAGTGGCCATGGTTTTTCGAGTGTACCTGGGAATATGTTGGTACCAGAATTACTGATGGATATTTATGTGTGAATCCATTA
Organism: Oreohelix idahoensis; assembly: GCA_024509875.1. NCBI lineage: Eukaryota > Metazoa > Mollusca > Gastropoda > Stylommatophora > Oreohelicidae > Oreohelix > Oreohelix idahoensis. The sequence goes on along the minus strand of JAMPIV010014012.1, from coordinate 283 downwards.
GATTAGTATGTGATTTATCTGCAGATAGATAGACAGACAGATATATATATATAGATAGAGAGTATATTATTTCAAGAGATGCTCTATAGGCCTTGGTGGTGTACAGGCCAGTGTTTCACAGATATTAGTAGCACTGCGATGTTTGCAGGCTAATAGAAGGATCCATGGACATATTTATATTCATGCACTGCTAGGACAGCTGTTGTTCTTTAAGGCCATACATGTATTATTGATAGGATCCATGGACATATATATATTCTTGCACTGCTAGGACAGCAGTTGC
>JAMPIV010014011.1:0-14463 GCA_024509875.1 Oreohelix idahoensis | reverse complement strand
TAGGCTACAAGTTGTTATATTAACCAGTATTATTGAATAGACTATCGCTTATAATATAAACCGACGGCGTCTGTGGCCTAATGGATATGAACGCAGTTTCATAATCCAGATATACCAGGTTCGAAACCTGCTGCAGGCGGTTTGGTAGCAGATCGCTTTGTGTGGATTTTTAACAATGGTATAAGCGCCGTACCGTTCAGAAAGCAATGGCAAACTACTGCATGAAAAAAATTGCCTAGAAAAATCACAAACAGCCAATAAAAGCTGGGGTTGATTACCACGTCCTGTAAAGGATAATCAACTAACTTTTATAATATAAACATAAATTTGAAAACATTATTGTCATAAACTGATAACTTAGACCAAAATATTTATTCAATCTCGTGTGAGTAATTTGGTGAATTTTCACAACATTATTATTTTCTTTGCGCTCCTTACAGAGCATGGAAGCACTACTACAGCTGATCCCTGCTCCACATGCAATTACAACTGTGGTTTCTTTCGCAATTTTTTTATATGATGAGATTGCCAAGCCAATGCCCAATCTCAGATAACCGCCTAACACGACATCATGAGGGCGCGATATTTTTCACAGATGTAGTGAATAAATACTTCTTAGTTAGGCCTATGATTTCACATTTATAAGACACGTGTGCGCGTGAACAGCAAAGAGTGACCAGCATACCCGAGTAAAACGGCGACATACCTGGGTCTTCAAACGTACTCATAAAATAATTTTTATTAAGCACAGGTAAAAGTAAAACTGGACTTTCCAAAAACTTTGAAAATTATTCTATTGTCCGCTCGACATCGATCACTCCAGGTAACCTACCCGCGATAAATCGTCAAAAAACCACATATTGGCATACATTCCTATATGAGGAGTTAACTATATTTTTGTGTCGTATCTTATGTAGTCCATTAATGTGTGCCAGGAAAGGCAAAATGAGAAATGATTGGCGTCAGAAAAATTGTAGGATCTCATCATGCATTTAGGCAATATGTAATAAGACAAATAATAAAGTAGTTTGGCATCACATGAGAAATGCCCTATAAATTACCACCACATAGTCTACAACAGTAAACGACCCTCGGTTCGGAGCACGGGGAAGGCAAAGAGGCAGAATAAACAAATAGGTTTCACAGAAATTCTACAACAACGCGGGCTGAACAACACACGCGAACGCACTAGGGGTCAAGAACGAAAACTAGATCTCCCCCCACTAAGCTTCCATTGCAACAAGAACCAAAACAGTTAAAGTAAGCATCTTATGTTTTTTTTCAAAGACCTCCTTGTCCTCACGAACGAGCGCGAAAGATTGTAGAAAACAAAGGCAGCATACTAGAATGGCGACTTCCATCAACAGCCTTTGAAGTTAGTGTGATACTAACGAACTGGTAATGGCATTGCCTTAACCGCATCAATTCCTCTCGAAGCAATTTTAAATATCAAAGATGCAAATCACATTGCGAGATACGCAAAAGCCAAAAATGATATCCGTCTAAATATAGACTAACAAATAACAAGCGCAAACACATACACATAAAATCACTAATATTTGACCTTACTTTGAAGTGTAACTGAAATCCCAAAAATTCCCGCTTAAAGTATATTCCGCACACTGTTTTCTTATAATTCCCAGTTCTCATTAATCCGTATCTTTCACGATAATCCTTTCCGCTGTGATTATTCGGAACGCCGGATAAGAAGACGTGAAGAAGAATAAAGATGATCTCAATTGGCGACAAAATGTCGACTATGAGGCCCAATCAAAAGTAAACAAGGGCGGTAGCAAACGAACCAGCCAGCCCTAGACACAACCAAATGTCCTTTCCTGAACTGTTTATGATCCTTCTGTTATAACGCCAATAATCAAATGTGTAATTTCTTTCTGCTGTCCCTTGTTGTTCCAAAGTTGGTGGCGATTGTAGCGTGGAAGTAGCGGAATAGATAGATATTGGCCGGCCAAGCACTATTTGTCGGCAGTCCCGCTGTCTGATTCCAACCTTTGTGATTACTGATAATTGCCATCATGCTAGTGTTCTCAAAACAAGAGATTTTAGAGTCGTTTGGCCTCTCCTCGTCTCACTAAACCAGCCATTGAAATCAGCAGACTTCTGACATTTAACGCTCGCTGTCCACAAACGTGGGTGCGGGACTTAGATTGACAAGAGACATGCTTGAAGCATTCAGAGAAACGTGTCCCACTGTTAGCCCACGCCAAGAATCGATATCACCTATGCTGTGAATGGCCGCTGAACCATACTGGCGCGTTCGCAGTGAAACACGACGCGAGGGCGGATCGATGGGGACCCTGTGGGGATGTATTAAAGGCGGCTGTGACTAAATGGGCGGTGACCACACTATTACAGACGTGACCCAAATATCAAGGAACAGAAAACCAGAAACACGAGCAGGGGAACATTGTTAGAGGAGAGACATCGGAACAATTTATTCTGGGTTATCTTTTTTCGAGAGTCCGATTTTCTCCTCACATCCCCGCAGAAATCAGATAGCAAGGTGACCAAGCAAACAGACGACACAAAGTGACAAGAAAACGGGCGAGATAAACGTAGAGAAGAATAAAAAGATAGACGCAAAAGTAAGATACTGCCGCAGGGGGTAGAGGAGGAGTGGTAGAGATTTCACCTATACAAGGAGCCCAGCTTTCGATAGGTGGTGTGGACAGAAATTCCATCTTCTCTGATGCCTTTGCCTCCCTAACTCAAGAGCAAAAATCAGTTATAAGAATAGAAGATGGATAGATAAGTAAAAATACTAGTTTCTTGTTATTATGGGATATACACACGACGAAATGTGTATCCATTTGTGTATCAGTAGGCCTAAAAAAATAATGTGTGTGTTGTGATGCAGTACTAAGACACCAGAAGATCTGCCAACAGAGGACCTGCCGATATCCCTGAGCATCTTCTTCAGAAGTGCCATGCCTGATGGAGTAAGGCGGAACACTGTAACTCCCATAACCTCCCGACACCAGTGGTTGTCGATCAGGTTTTTATGTTTGATTATCTCATGAACGTCCGACTGTCCACTATCTTATCTCAGTTTGTATCGTCCCAAGCATAGGTCAATTTATTTATCACCAATTTACTCTTTCGCTCCCTATTGCCAACGTGGAACCACTACTGGCAAGTGGTCACCAGAACAGCCTGCAAACACAACAGCATTTATGGCAGGCTGTGTTGTTTCTGTAGTAATTTGTATTTACAATCATGCGGTTCCCAGGCCCGGCGACACACATCCACATTTTGGTCCCCCCTTAAGAACCGGACAGTCTGGTCCATGCAACAGGCATATTCTTCCCCCCCCCCCTTCTCTCTCTTCTCTCTCCTCACTCTCTCCTCTAACATCTCTACTCTCAAATCTCTCTCCTACCCCCCCCCCCCCTCCCCCCCTCACCCTTCCCCCTCCCTCGCACCCCCCCCCCTCCCCCCAGCCCCAAGAACTACACAGAGCCAACAATTTTTTTTCACAGTAAAATCCTAAGTTATCAAATGACTTGGAAAATAACAACATGCCCAAAACAGTGGCGTAACTGCCCACATGGGGGGGGTCAGGGCGTGAACATATGCCAGGGGACCCAGCCCCGAGTGGGACACCAGAAGAGTTCGTGGTCGGAGAGAACCCTCTCCTAATCTACCCTCTTGTTAATGTCCCTCTATTTCCTGTGATATAAATGTAATGTCCCTGTAATTCCTGTGAATAAATGTAATGTCCTACTGATCCTGTGATTAAAAAATGTAATTTCCTGTATTCCTGGTATGATTAATGTAATGTCCCTCTTGTTCCTGTGATTAAATGTAAATGTCCTGTATTCCAGTGATTAAAATGTAAATGTCCCTATTTTCCAGATTATTAGAAATGTAATGTCCTGTATTTCCTGTGATTTAATGTTATAGCATCGCCCAGTTTCTGGAGACAGACAAACATAACATAAATAAAATAAATAGAAGACAAGTAAAAGGTTCTTGGCGCGGATGGCACGTCGACACGAGGGGGGGGCCTGGGGGGTGGGCCTGGAATAAATTTGTTGAAGGCCAATGCTCCTTATGGGAACCTGAAAGGAAGCTTATTATAATTAATGGTGAAGGTCAACAGCTAAAATTATGGGATAGACTTATTTTTCGTAAATTGATTACAGTTGTTCAGTCCATTAAAATGTTAAAGTAGCGCCCTACATAAAATTGTGCCTCGGGGCCCCATACAATGTAGTAAAAACGCCACTGAGACGGAAAAAAACGTTAAGTCAACGAAGACCTGGTCTCATGTGGCAGAGTAAGAAGTGCAGAACCTCTTCCGGTAATTTTTGAGGAATAGGTTTACGAACTTCAAGACCGAACTATTTACAATATACTAGCAGACTGAACAAACTATGTACAACCAACACACCAGCAGATCTGAACTATAATAAGGCTACCAGACTGAACTATTAACAACTACTAGCAACTAGAAATTATGTACAAACACTATCAGACTGCCAGAACTCAGTGTACGGACCACTAGCCAGACGAACTATGTAAGTGCACCAGACTGAACTATGTACAACACCCCCTAACAGACTGAACTAAAATAAGAGCACCATACAGAACATGAACAACCACTAGGCAGACTGACACTATGTATCACAACCACTAGCTCAGGGACTGATAACTAAGTACACAACCACTAGCACGATCTGGAAACTTAAGTAAAGGCACCAGATCTGAACTTTGTACAAACCATTAGCAGGACTGAAAAAACTATGTACGAAGGCACACTCAGATGCTGAACTATGTACAAACCATCTAGCATGAAATTCTGAACTAATGTGTACAGCAACAATAGCAGGACGTAAACTAATGTAAGCACCATACTGAACTAATGTACAACCACAAAGCAAGACAGAAACTAAAATAAGTCGGCTCATGACTGAACTATGTACAACCATTTAGGCAAAATCGGCATGAACTATGTACAAAACCACTAGCAGACCCTGCGAAAATCCTATGTAACAACCGAACTTAGACATACCTGCAAAACTATGTATAAGGCACCAGACATGAACTATGAACAGAACCTCTCTAGAAAACTGAACTAAAATAAGGCACCAGAGCTTAACTATCATGTACACACCACTAGCAGGTAGGCTGAACTATGTAAGGCACCAGACATGAACTTTGTACAACTATACCATTAACACTAGCAGACTGAAGGTATGCTAAGGCACCAGTGTGAAAACTATGTTAACAAAACCACTAGCCAGACTGAACAATGTAAAGAGGCACCAGACTAGTTACTATGTACAGACCACTAGGCAGGAACCTCGAACTATGTAAGGCACAAGACTGAACTATGTACAACCACTAGCAGACTGAACTATGTAAAGGCCCCAGACTGTAACTATGTACAAACCACTAGCAGACTGAAACTATGTACACGACACTTGCAGACTAACAAAGGTAAGGCACCAGACTGAACAATGTACACACACTAGCATAACTTAACAATGTAAGGCACCAGACTGAACAATTAACAACCACAGCAACTGAACTATGTAAGGCACCAACTGAACTATGTACATCACACTAGCAGACTGAACTAAGTAAGGCACCCATACTGAACTATGTACAACCACTTGCAGACTGAACTATTACACACACTTGCAGACCAAATACACTCATTACAAAAACCACAACAAATAACACACACACACACACACCACACACACACAACAGTAAAGGTAATCCCAAAACAGATTACTGCCGTAGAGAAGTGAAAATGTTATAGACATGACCAAACTATGTCCCAAATTAATTATATATGGTGCGACTAGTTCCCCCCATTCTTCCACGAGCTTTTGCTCTCCGTAACGCAGAGCATAGTCAACCACCTAATTTTACAGCTGGGTACCTTCTGCACCAACAACACCCACAACCCACACCCGGCAAAAAAAAACCACTTGCCTGGAGAGGAGTGTATCCACGGCCACTCGACGCACTAGCAACATAATCATCAATATTTCTGTACGTACCTTACAGAGCATGGGAGACACATACCGCGGCCCACCGTACAGGAATGCTAAAGCATCAAAGTAGTCCGAACAACATGTGGCAATGGTTTCTGTGACCTGAATTATTCGAGTTGCTCACAAACATGAAGGTTTGTCAGCCCTGTGTAAAACGTCCTATTAGTCCCGGCAGACAAGACATGACGAGTGGAACCAGAGATCGTGTTCTTAATACATTCGTCTCATCCAGCGGGAAATTCACTGGGAATGTAGCAAGAGAAACATCTATACGTCCGATTTAACGACACCAGAGGCCGCCGGCCAACCATCTTACGTAACAACCAACAAAAACCACCAGTTAAACGCCCAATGCAAGTGCAAGTAATGATGTAGGGCACACACGTAAGACCCCAGAGACCTCCACTTTTACCTACGTCCCCCTTAGTACAATAATCAGCCAGGTGGGGGTCTGAATCCTGTCACCACCCCCCCCCCCCCCCCCCCCCTGCTAAAAAGCTTTTTACTTGCCTCAACTCAACAACTACTCTATTTGCAGCTACGTAGATCATTTCCAGAGTGAACACTAACTCCTTATGTGAACTTTGAGGTTTCGAGCCAACCCCTACTATGCTCCGGATGCAAACGCTCTAACAACATTACCACTAGGAAGCTGAGGAACCATATCTAATACCAATAATAAAAATTTCAAGAACATCCTACCTAGGTGGTTCTCGGGTTCTTCTGGAGAGGCTACAGGTACTAAGGCTACATGTGACCTCAGGAATGTCGTAAATAGCCCACTAATATCAGGTTGTACACTAGGTCTTGACACACCTCATCGTTCTAAAACAGTATCTGTCAGTAACCTACTTCTAGCGACAAGACATCTCAATGTTTTAGTACCTGCGCTCTGAGAGAAAACGACATCATGGTGGATTCCAAGCTTCGTAACACAGTGATAACGCTTATGCAATGATAATAACCCACGATCTAGGAAAAAGAAGATGTAAATGATTGGTTGGGATAGTCAGTGAGTGATGGGTGTTTTATGGGGGCGGTCAGTGAGTGACTGGGTCTTCGGTCAGTGAGTGATTGGTTCAGAACAGTGAGTGATGGATACGGTACAGAACGATTGATGGCGTTCGGTTAGTGAGTGAATGGGTTCGGTCAAACCAGTGGACATGGTTCGGTCAGTGAGTGATGGGTTTCGTTCAGTGAGTGCAGACCCATGTGGTACGAGTCCATGAGCTGTATGGGCTTTCTTGTTCAGTGAGCTGATGGGTTTCGGTCAGTGAGTGATGGGTTCGGTACCAGTGAGTAAATTACCTTTCGGTCAGTTGAAGTCCAGTGATGGGATCTCGTTTGTCAGTGAGTGATTGGGTCTCCGTCAGTGGAGGGATGGTATGGTCTAGATGAGTATGGGTATCTGTCAGTGAGTAGTGATGCGTTTAGGTCAGTGAGTGATGGGTTCGGTCAGGATGAATCCACTACCGACACATGAGTGATGGTGTTCTATGTTAAGAACTTGTCAGTGAGTGATTGGGTTCGGTCACCTAGACGGCGTAGGGATTCGGTCCAAGTGAGTGGGAACACTGAAAAGCAAAAACGGGGTCAGTGAGCATGACAAAATTCGGTCAGTGAGTGATGGGATTCGGCATCAGTGAAGCAGATGCAGTGTCAAGTCTAGTGAAAGTGCAAAGGTTAAAGTCCAGAGAGTGAGGGTTGGTCAGTGGAGTAATATTCAGTGGTTCGGTTACAGTGAGTTATGGTGGCCCTATCGCTCAGTGACTCCTGAATGGGATCGGCGGTCCCCCCAGTGAGTGATGGCCCTCCGGTCAGTGAGTCCCATGGGTCGGTCCCCACCCCCATGATTGGCGTTCGGTCATTGGTGACAGGGTTCGGTCCCATGAGTGATGGTGTCGGTCCAGTGAGGCATGTGTTCGCCCTCAGTGAGAGATGGTTCCCGTCATTAGTGATGGGTTTACCCCAGTGATCCCATATGGTTATCGGCGGTCAGTGAAGTGATTGGGTTTCGGTTAGTACGCAAGCCATACCACGACCATTAAGGGACTGAGAGAATCCAGGTCGGTCAGTTCAGGAAATCCCACAACCAGATTCCTATGCCCCACCCTCAAGCCACTGCTATTGAATGAGTATATCCCCCGCACTCTCCAGATAAGGAGTGACCCCCCCCCCATATGTGTTAACCCCCCCAGCGAGCTGCAGTTCACCATAGGTCAGGTCAGGAAGATGACCCCCCACAAGTGGGGGTTGACCCCCCTCAGGTCAGACACAGTACAGCCCCCCCCCCGCGGTCCTGTCACCATCAAATGATTGAAATCCAAGCAGAGGGTCAGTCCCAGGGTAATACATAGAATCCCCCCCCTCCAGGGTGTTGGGGACCACGTTCGGAGAAATACATAAGTGATGGTTCGCTATCCCCACCCCTCCCCCAGTGAGGGAATGAGTGGACCCCCCAGTGCCCCCCCGAGAAATACCACCCTTAGACCCGCTCGTGATAGGATGACATGTTAGTTTCCAGTGAATGTGTCACCAACAGGACACATCCCCCAGCACCTCTACCTCCACATCTCTTCTCTCTCCACCACTCGCTCCTCTCCCCCCATTCTCTCTCTCTCTCTCTCGGTCATCCATTAATCTCAGCATCTCGGCCTGGGTTCTCGGGCACCGGTCACTTGAACGGGTCGGGATCGCCACCTCAGTGTCGGGGGGTGCACCCACCAACCTCGGGGGGGTCGTCGGGTCGCCGGGGTCCCCCGAACACTCGGGGGCGGGTGATGCGCGACTGCGGTCAGGGATCTGCGGGTCCACGTCGGTTCGCCGTTCTGCGTGGGGTTGCTCCCCACGTGCGGTGGTACCTGATCCACCCCACTATCGGGGGTGTGTCTGTTACTGTTTCAGTACCGCTTGTCTCGTTGTGAGAGACCCCCAGGCCCGCCACCACCAGAGAGCGAGACCCCGCAGAGAGTACGGTCAGTCTGGGTAGTCTAGCCAGCAAAATCTAACACTGTGTCCTACTCGCGCGGACTCGCGACACTCTCCCATGTTCCAGTCTCTTAGCCACTATGCTATGGCAGACAACAAAAGTCTGCTCCTTGCTTACCAGATGATCCATGGTTACATCTCAACACAACCAGCAATCATAATCTACACCTCACTGCAATCACAATCTAAGTCTGCTCCATCAATATATAGCCAGGAGTCAGAGTCACCTAGTCTATATGTCTACCCCACCCGTCTTGTACTTATACCCCCACCCACTGTTCACTCACGTCTACACGTCAAATCATGATACCCAACTCATTTACTATTTGATGCGAGTACGGAAACTCACGCCGCTGCCATGCTGTCGGATGGGCATACATGAACTCCATCACAACAGTATACACCACATGTTCTATAGAATCGTATCGTCTTATTAGAGATTCCACAGACTAGCCCTCGAGTTACTAACTGACTATCTTACTATATCGATATGAAGTGTACTGCGTTTCAATCAACATTTACCCCAGTTGCTCACATATCCCATCTTCTGGGATGCCCCCAGAGCGAGGCGAGTTAGTATCCTGTCAACCCCCAGAGACGAGCGAATGTCTCTTTAGAGATGTACCCGAGCTCATATAAGCCCCTCCCCCCCCCCGCGCCTATAGAGTTCACTGCACCGCTCCCTCCACTTTTGTCTTTTGCGACTTTACCCCATCCAATCCCCCCCATCTCCGCCCACCCACACTCCCTAGCGACTCCCACACAGCCAACCATGTCATCGTAAATATCGTGAGCGTAGCAGAGTGCCCCCCCCCCCCCATTGTACTGGGATGGATAATTAAGGTAACAAAACTATTCACAACCATCCATAGCACAAATAGGTGACACGCCCCCACCCTCACAGCACACTCCCCCACTGCGCACTCCCAATCTACGTACAAAACGCCCACGGCGCGCCACCGGCAGCACCCCCCCCCCCCCCGCCCCCGCCACCAGACCGGCATGCACGACCACTGAGGGGGGGGGGAAGTTTAAATTTAAATATATGATTAGGGGGGGGGGGGGGGGGGGGGGGGGGGGGTATAGTAATAATACACAATATACATAGAACAGACTAGATGAACAAATAGAGGAGCTACAGAGAAAGATACGATAGAAAGGACTCAGAACATAGAGATAAGGAGCGCTCTCTGGATCTGTTATGTATGGTACTTGAGAGTTTAAAACATAGCTTTTGGTTAGTGGTTACACATAGAACACACGAGTGTGTCAGGTGATGTATTTATGTACGTGTGTACGGTGATATAGGGCGATTATGAGCACGCGTCTTATCACAGCACGGGTTATTAGGTCTCTAGTGGGGTGTTTTCGGTTTTGTATTGTCTCTATGATGTCCTGGATTTCTGAACTGAAATGTGAGGTGGTGGGACGAGGGGGTTTTCTCTTGTCTGTTCTATGTACAGTTATGTGTAGTGACTATTGATAAGTCTATTTATGCGAATTATGTTGATTTTCATATCTGTAGTTGTGATGGGAGTATTTCATAAAGGGTATAAGTATTTCATAATCTTGGGGACTACAGGAGATTTACTATGTGAGAGAGTCTCTATCACTTGTTTTCTTTCTCACTTACGTATTCTCTTCATAACTAAGGTTATATGATTGGTGACAGGTTTTGTTAATTGATATGTGTGGCGGGTAGTTTTTTCGAGTGGCTGACTACACAGATAGATAGTGACACAATTTTCCTATAGGGTTAAGTATAAATGTATATTAGTCTTAATTTATTCTCTCTACTTTGATTATATATTGGTCCTCTTTGTTTCATCTTTTAACATTCTAGTGCTAGTCAAGTCAAGGTAAAGAAAAAATCTACGTCACTATCAGGTAAGTATTCTATTGATATGCTAGGTCAGGTAAACATTCTAGATAGGTAAAGTTAAACTGATAGACAACGGTAAGGTAAACATTCATAAGCCAGGTACCGCACCCATCCCCACCCACGAAATAATGATAGCTATAGATAGGGTAAGGGGTTAAATGATAGATAGGTAATTAAATGAATAGATAGGGGGTTAGTTTATGATAGATAGTAAGTTAAAATTGATAGGGTAAGTTGAATGATAGATAGAGGTAAGGTTAAATGATAGATAGGTAAGGGTTAATTTGTTGAGAGGGGGGTAAGTTAAATGATAGAGATAGTAGTAATTATTGATGGTGTGTATGATGATGGTGGAAGTGTAGTAATTTTGTATAAGTTTAGCCCGGTTTATCACTTGTTTACGAAGCTTTGGAATCACCACTGAATTAAAACAACTGAGAAGAGAAATGAAATAGAGATAAAAAAAAATGGGTGTGTCTTGGGCGCGGAGGTGGACATGGTAGTATTCGTGGTGTGTTGAAAGGTGGGGTGGGCAGCAGAGGGGATAATATAAGGAATATTAGTGGCCTTAGACGACATTCCTGAGGACACAGTAGCTTAGTCCTTGCCTCTCCAGAGAACCCCCGAAAACCACCTGGGAGTCTTTTTTCTTTTTATTATTGTTTTAAATTGCCACCAGCTTCCAGTGTAGAGTTGTTAGAGCGGTTTTGCACCCGGAGCAATAGTACACATGGCTCGAAACCTAGAAATCTAGTAGTGTCACTCTTCAGTCCCTACCGTATAGCTGGCAAATAATGTAGTTGAGTTGAGGCAAGTAAACAGCATCGTGGGGGGGGGGGGGGGTGGAGGGAAGACAGGGCACCACACCGACTATTGACATAAGAAGGTTGGTATTTGGTGGAGGGTCGAGATTATCTTCACTCCCTAACAACAATTAAGGTGATTATGACTTGTCCCTTTATAACTTTTTTTGTGTTGTTACGGTAATAGATGTTTTATGTGGTCTTTAAAGAACGTATAGTGTCTTCTCTTGCTACTAACCCGGGAAGTCCCCGCTGATGAAAGAAGAAAGACACAACTCTGGTCCCCCTCGTCCATGTCCTTCTGTCCGACTAATATGAACCGTTATACACAGGGCTGACAACGTCCCCATCATGGTCAACCACACAGTCACAAAACCATATGCCCCAAGACCACTGACAACTTGATGCTAAGGCCTATACCTGTACGGAGGCACTTGAGTCTCCCATGCTCTGTACAGGTACGCATAAGAAAGATGGAGGTTAGGGGATTAGGCAGTTACGTGGGGCCGAACACACTCTCCAGGCATGGTTCGAAGCCGGGTTTCGCCCCTCAAAGTCATACCCAGCTGAAAAATAGGTTGGTGACTATGCTCTGCGTAACGGGAGCAAAAGCAGTGAAGAAGGGGACTAGTCGCACCAATAATAAATCTCGCAGCACCACCTACACACTTGAGCCTATGTCATATAGCGTCTGGCTGTCATATACACACGGGTCTCAACAATCTCACGAGAGCGAACAGCTATACTGGCTTACTCTGCGGTGCTGACACACCATAGTTCTACACTCACTATGTCGATGTGTATGTGTGTGAGTGAGTGAGAGGTGTGCGCTTACTCTATGTGTCGGATGTCGGTCTCTTATCTCCTGAGACTAAGACGCGTCTACAAGCGGCATTAGATCCATCGCAAATCTACACGTGCGCACACCAACTCACACATATTCACAGCACTCACAAGCATGGTTGTACATAGTTCAGTACTCGGTCTACTCATGCCATCTACGATAGATTCAAGCGATATCTTCATTGCGACTGCGTGCTAGACAGATAGAGACAAGATCACTGAGGACACGGACACCTGTAACGTCATAGAGATCAGGTCTCTAGCAGTGGTTGTACATAACAGGTCGGACCGTCTGCCGTTCAGCGCGTAGCAGTTCACGAAACGATACGCTAGATCGTGGAGAGAAATATGAGAGTTACTACGACTCGTAGGGAAAGAAAATGGAGAATTAAGTAGAGGTTAACCTGAAGTACTATAGGCCAAATCACATAGAGTAGCGCTTCAGAAACCTGCAATTCCGTGATCGATACATTCTACTCTCAGTCCTCTGCAGCGTGTGGTAGTGTATAACAGCGAGGAGTGTACACTGCCCTGGTATCTCTTTATCATGTTCTCTATTCTACGCTATATTTATGGTATAGTCTCTCTCATCTTGTATGTGTAGTGGTGAATTAATTAGGTGATAGGATTGTGGTTGTTAAGAGTGTGCACAGTCTATGAGTCTACAGGTCGTCTATCAAGGTATACTCTGGCGTCTATTCTCTAGTATATATGTCTGTCTCTCTATGTAGCGTCGAAACAGCACCGTGAAAAGTGACATGGAAGTTAGAGATCACTGACTAGGGTTGTAACAAGATAGGAACTCTAGAAGCTCAAGAGAGTGTCACTGTAAACATAGAGATAGCATGGAATAAGACAGCGAGCAAGAGAGAGACAAAAAAGTAATCCATAAATAATAAATAAAAATAAAAAAAATAATAAATAAAAATAAATAAATAAATAATAATAATAAATAAATTTAAAACAAATAAATAAATAAAAAATAAATAAATAAAAAATAATAAAAGAAAAAAATAATTTTAAAAAAATTTATTTAAATAAAATCAAATAAACAAATTTAAATAAAAATATAAAATATTAAGTAAATAATAAAATTATTAAATTAAAAAAATGGTAAAAAAAAATGGTGATCGCATCAAAGTAGAAAGTCCATAATACAACTGACTCGATAGAGACAAGCGTCCCCTCAGACAAAAGAAATGATTGGGTATTCCAAACCGTGTGTTTGAGGCAACCCATAAGATGGATGAGGCGTTGTTTAAACAGGGAAGACAGCTGATTTTGTCAGGTGCCTCATAAAAAAGGGTATCGAGTATTCAATATTTGCTAACTACCTATCTCTGCGTGAAGACAACAGCTAGGAATATAGGGATGCCCGGGCCACATGCCCCTAGCGGTGTCCAAAGACTGTCCCCCTAGAAATTCTTTTCCTTACTTGTACTTTGACTGAGATCAGCTGTGAAGGTATCTATATCTATTAAGAGTAGTGTATTATAGATAACCTTACTTGCTACCACATATCTATATATCTCAGTCAGAATTATTCTGCTATAGTGTGATGACTACGTTATGTGTCTAGGGTATGTGTATGATGAAGTGTAAGTCACAACAACAGACAGATAAACAATTTAATTTATTCCACTATACTTGACAACACTGGGACACTCACATACATATAACACTCTAAAGGATATCTTAAGGAGTCACTGATAACTTTTCAAATAACAATATGTATTCATTGCTGATATGAATGAATATGTGTCCTGATTCAATTACAAAGGAACCAGGAATCACAATCAATTTTCATTACAAGTTATGTACAGAATGGATTAATATGAATATTGTAGTGACATATATTATTAAAAAAATATCCTATGTGTGTCAGTTGTGTAGTAGTAAAATGAGGTAATACTGGTTTTAT